>JAAAKQ030019038.1:0-17877 GCA_010016005.3 Zanna intricata
CATGGTTGCACCTTCGGTCCAGCTACTCTGTATCACTGAGTACGCAAGCCCCCCACCATCGGCAAGGTCTCATGATTTGTAGAGGGAGTAAAATAAAATAAAACTCTTAATACATTTGATTTTAAAGTACCGCACACAAAAATTTTATCTCTAACATCACAGCAAATTAGAAATTATTTAAAATCACTAAAACACTTCAGTAAACTGATTAGAATTATCTTTCTAATAAAAATATATTAATAGACTTTTGAAGTTATCTTTTCCCTGAAGGAAAGAATATATTTTTTTTGTCATTTATATATAATATGTTAAATATATAAATCATTTAAATGCTAGTTTATGAACATCCTGACATTTCCTCTTGCACAACAGAATCACACCCTATGAAATCAAAGAAAAGAAGTACAGTAAATGTTTTTCTAGTCACAAAATCAACAAGGTTGGAAATAAATTTTGTTAAGGTGTAACAACACTGTTTCAAAAAATAAAGTTCAATTTAAATTACTCTCTGCATACAGGTTACAAAATCTCTTTTCATATAAAACATAACATGAATTATTTGTCATTAGTTTAATATTTTTACACTAAAAACTTACTTTAAACTATACCTGTGTGCTCTTCCAGTGTCTGCATATATTTTTATAAATTGCCAAGTGCATTTTAACATTCGCTTCCATGTTGAAGGATAAAAGTATAAAAACAAAATCCGACATCAGTTAAAAAAAAAAATGCTTGAAAATGCTAACATTTGAAAAATAATTTTCAAGCATGTAATGGTATGAAATTTGGTTAATATTTCCTTCAAAAAAGGAATGGTATGATTAGATGTGTTATAGATATCGCTGTCCATATAATTACATGTGATGACTGGTCTACAATGTCCGAATAAACGTGGGAATTTTCTTTGGATTCCAAGATCTATCATTCAAATAAATGGTACACTTATTGGAGAAGAAAACAGGTTTCGATGATTGAACATCGGAAAATTCCCCAGAAGAGCTTTTCAACAATTTCATTTTAAAGGCATGTACCAATGGAAAGCTCATCAAACAACAAAGTATTTAAACTCAAAATATTTTTTTCAATGATTAATCAAGTATTGAATGGGAAATATTTCATTTCAAAAAACTTTTCTTAGTTTATGAGAAGATTGTAAACAGTATTCCTTAACATAGTTATTCAATTGACTGGAAGGACATCCAAATGTCTGGTAGGGTTGTTTCAAATCAATGACTGGCTTGGTGGGAAAGATTATTCTTTACCCTCTTATAGGATGTTAAAATTGATGAAGCTTACTTGCCAAAATGTTTAACTAATCTTTTATGTTTTCATCATTTTCAATTGTATTTATACATACATGCACCCCAACACAAGTTTTTATACAATTGAATATTTGCTAGTATCTACCATTTTAACTTAACACTGAACATATTAAAATTCACAGTGAATACTTGAAGATAACATCAACTTCTAACAAACCTGACACTGTATTGAGTAAATGAAAGCAGCTGATTAACCTTTACCAACAACATGATGACAGACAATGTTATAATCTGTATGTTTTCTCATGGAAAGAGACATTATAGCCATTTGTATAGACCCAGAAATTTTAAATCTTTAACAATGTTAGAGACTCTAAGTCAAGGTAAAAAAAATAAATAATGCTGAAATGATATTCATAAGAATATTTCCTCATCTTTTGAAAAAATTAACAGTACTATCACCATAAAGAATTAAATTGCATTTATAACTTCCAGGCAAGTCATTTAATGTAAAAAAAAAAAAATAGGTAAAAATCTGATAATATATCTTTTTTGAAAACTAATTATCCATTGCCACTAAGAAAAATATACTAATCTGCCTCTTACAGCAACAGTTATTTATTACCTATACTCAAATAAGATTAAAAATACTTTAATTTCACCCTTAATACACCATAGCACTTAAGTTGTTCAATTAGCAATCCTGAACAACACAAAAGCATTAGATGAATCACAAAAAATATCCCGCATTCTCAGATCTATACATGCACCTAACAGTTCATTAATCTACCAAGAAACCAGTGATTCTATCTTAAGACTTTCTAAATCCATACTTGAAGTTATTAACACTGATAAATTATAAATCAAATCATTAATAACATAGAAACTGGAAAACCTCCTTCAAATTCTTTGGTTATTAATTTACTAAAATCAGTTACAATCCATTTTAATTTAATTAATAACTTTAAAAAAGTGTAAAAAACAATAAAAAAAAATTAAAAATGAGTAAAAATGGTTAAAGGTTAAAAACAGTCAAGCATAAAAATTTTTTGGACTAAAAATACAGAAATAAAACTGCACTTGTAACTAGTTCAATTCTGGAGTTTTATGCTGAATTTGTAAACACAGTGATTCCCAAAATAGTTACTACTGCCTCAGTAAGGCTAATAAAATATTAAAGTGTTATTGGACAACCAAGTACATGAATTTTTAGATACAGTTACTTGAAATTATAATATTTTTACCTTAAATATGTTAAATTTAAATGGTGAATATAGAGAAAAATAATTGTGTAAAGAATCAGTAAACTTTAATAATTATATGAGAATGACTATGCTATTTTCATGAGTTAGAATTTTTAGATACAGTTACTTGAAATTATAATATTTTTACCTTAAATATGTTAAATTTAAATGGTGAATATAGAGAAAAATAATTGTGTAAAGAATCAGTAAACTTTAATAATTATATGAGAATGACTATGCTATTTTCATGAGTTACTTTTATCTTTGTGTCAGGTTTGCTTACGAAGTTTTTGTTATGCAACCTAAAGATATATATATATATAGTAACTTGAAAATTTTGTTTTAATATATTTGTAAATGTTTTAATATTAATTTTTCTTCAAAATAAAAATAAAAAGTAGTTTTGCTTCATTTCTATCTTTATGGGGAGAGTTGATTAAATAGTTGCTTTAAAAGAGTACATTAATTAAAACATTTCAGGGTTAGTGATTTCGCAAAGTAAATGTTTTGAGATCAACCAAACTTAAAAGCAACTATTAACAACATATATAATTCTCTTGTAACAATATGGTTCAATCACTAAGGACAATCCCTGAGGAGAGTTTAAAATGTAAAAATAGGTTTACCACATTCATGGTGTTTAAAAACTGTAAAATATTGATTCTCGTGAATCTGAATAAATAAATGGGATAATCAATTTTTGAAAATTAGTGTAGTATTTATTCAAAAGTAAATCATTTTATTCAAGAACAAAATAAATCTATCAGGACAACCTGCCAATAGGAAAAAGGGTATTAAAAGGTTTTTTACTGAAACATTCTTTTTTTAAAGTACAGAAGTGGTTAACTTTTTTCTTGATGCATTTTAAATAAGCATAATGGTAATATAATACAATAAAATTAAAATATACTATTAAATAAAATAAATACATGTAATACATTATGATTTTACTACATAATCAAATGACCAAAAGGATAAAGATTAAACTACAATTTTTAGTGTAACCGTAATGTTGTCTACCCATTTTACAAAAGAATAATTTCTTACCTGACCCAAGATAGTTAATAATGTGACAGGCGGGACTTTTCCAAATCCAAAATTAAAAATTTCAGAAAATAATAACAAAACTCCCAATTCTAACCTCGGATCTCTTCTATTACTACGTCTCATTTTGCTATTAAAGAAACTGAATTCAGCAACAACTTTGTGTTAAAAACTAACTAAATCGAACAATTGCTACAGACAATATAAAACTTCGAATTACACAGTAATCACACAAATTTCATCATTCAAAGAACATCATCAACATCAGGAATATAACCTGATTTGAATAGCGATATTATTATACAAAAATCGTGTCCAGCTTTGCGGACGGTTTGAATTTTTTAAAATAATTTATTGTGTTTATTTTTTTTTACTGAAAATAATCAATTTTTAAATGTTTCCAACTACAAAAAGAAAACATGAATTTTGTAGTTTTATAAAATATATACAAAGAATATGTAATTATGAGTGTGTGAGCTAAGTTCGTGTAATAGGATAGCTATTATAGATGTATATTGTAAATAATAAATGTAATAGTGGAGAAGTGCTTTTACTTTGTCTTATAAGATATTGTTATTATTTTCTATACATATTGCATAAAATTTTCGAGGAAATTAAGAGTTAAATGTGGGTGGTACTACTATACCTCTCGATAACTACCGCGCAATTTTAAATAGTTTATTGTTCGTGTTTTGGACACAATAATATCCCACTGATCTAGTGGTAAAATATCGTTGAAATTACTTATTTAACTTTTTAATTTCGAAGGCGAAAGTTCTGAAGTTGTAATTCTAGAAAAAAGTTACTTTTCCACATATTCTAGTAGTTACTGGTGTACTTTGGTTGGAATTAAATAAACCCCACACATCTCTGGAATGGTAGGCCTGAGTCTGTACATGATTACACCTCATTTAAATGTCATATATATCATCCTCAGTTCATTGAGCCGTGGTTTGGTTGCTTATTGTTTACTAGTTGAACAGATTGCAACATTACTCATTAGGAATAAAATAAATACATGTATATATATATATATATTATGTGCTATTAAAATCCATTGATTAATAATTTAATTTAACATATATATATATATATATGTTTATATAATGTGCCATTAAAAACCACTGATTAGTAATTTAATACATATGATTTATTCAGTTGGTGCTCTCTTGTAATGTTTTCATTATTACTTGTTTTCTATGATTTTCTCTAGTTACATAATAAACTGAAATTAATTATAACCTTTATTGAAGCAGTAAGATATAAATTAGTTTCTTACATCAAATTTGTGAATTTATTAGTTTTTCTAATTATAAGACTAGTTTGTTACTTTATATTCTCTACCATATATTGTAAGGCACACCATTTCTAATGAATAGTAGCCAACAAAGTTCTTTGTAATACAAAGTTTTTTTTTTTTTTTTGGAACGCAGAAAACGCTTTCACGTTGTCATTGCCCAGGATAAAAAACATTTATATATAAAAAAAAACAAAGAAAACTAAAAAACAGTCTAGAAATTAAATAAAAACTTACAAATAATATCACAGCCAAAACTTTCTTAAAATACATTTAAAACATAATATCACAGTCATTCACATAGAAATAAAATAATCGTAAATAAAAAAAAATTGTATATATGAAATTAAACTAAAATTAAAAAGAATTTAGAAAGTCCGAGAGAGGTGTGAAGGACCCCTCTCGAACAAATTACAAACTATAACTACATTAAAAATAAAATACTAAACCTATAATAAAACTTAACAGTAATATCACTAAAAAAACCATTTACAACACCATAAAATTATGTAACAGAAACATGAAAGTAAAAACAAAAAACAATATAAAATTTACATCAACATACATAGAATTTAACAAAATCCTAGAAGGGTGTAAAGGCCCCTTCTCAGAAAACAGAATAAAAACAATCACAAAAACACTTTAAAAACATTTCAAATACAAAAACAGTACGTAAAAATATCAAATTGTGTGAATAAGACCAGTATAATGTAAAAATTGAAACATCTGATCTAAAACTTCATTATCTTTTCCTAAGATTCAATGAACAGTCCTGGGAAATTTAAACTTATGATACAAGGTTGCATAATGCACGAACTCCACAAGGATGTGGCGCATAATCAGGTGGCAGTGCATCGTATACATGCTGGTGCATTTACCAGTGATATGACATACCCTCGAGTAGCTCTTGAATGTCCTATCCGTAATCGACAGAGGACCACTTCCTCACAACAAATTTTTCTGCATGAGGAATCCCATGGCAACACAGAATCTTTAATATGTTGCATTTTGTTATTAGCTGTAGCCATCCAGTCACCTTGCCACTCTGTGCGAAGAGTAAGTTTTGCATAGTTAATAATATCGGATGTAATAACATGGCTAGTAAAAGATGGTTGACTACATGCGTCTTTAGCTGCAGAATCTACTCGTTCATTACTTGGAATCACCACATGGCTAGGGATCCAACAGAAACTCACCTGTGTGTTGCGAAGGTTCAACTCAGCGATTGCATTGTAGATTTTGGTGACAATAGGATGTCTGGAGTAAGTTTTCTATGGCTTGGAGAGCACTACACAAGTAGCTACAAACAAGGATATGATAGTACTTAGGGTTAATGATATTCAAAGCCATATTTGTATATAGTTCAGCAGTAAACACAGTTGTAATATCAGGTAGACTAAACATATAGGTTCTATCATTAACATTAAATGCACCGACAGTATTGTTCTGTTTCGATCCATCTGTGTAAACTATTGCATCTGGGTTTGTCTTGGAGAGAATATGGTGAAAAATTTGTTGGAAGAAAATAGGTGGTGTTGAATGTTTAGTGTATATCGTGAGGTCAAACATAATTATTATAAGGTTGGTTCTCTATGGAGAATATGAACACGGATAAATTTGAAAAAATAAAAGGTGCATCAGTATTTATAAGATGCAGTAAACATCGAATTTGAATACCTGCAGGTGCTGTACAATGTAGATGTCTTCATACCTTATTAAATTAGGATTAGGATTAGGAAGGACTGCGTAAAAGGACTGAGTGATTTGGCTACCCTTTAAGATGGGCAAAATAAGATGCTAAAAGCTGGTCCCGTTTATCCCAAAGTGATGGCTCATAACAATCAACAAGTAAGCTTATGACAGGCTTGATCTAAAGGCACACCTGTGGCAAGCCGAAGGAAGCATAAGGTACAGCATCCAACATTTTAAGCATGGTATGACCTACTAAAAGGTAGCTGACACAACGAAAATCAAAATGGGAACAAAGGAATAATAAAAAGTATCGTACATCGCTGATTGGCTCCCCAATTGGTGTTGCTAAGGACTCAAAGCATATCAAGAAGTTTGGAACATTTTGTTTTTAATTCTTTGATGTGTATGACCCAGGTAAGATAGCGATCAAAAAATGAACCTGAAACCTGATATCAGGAGAGAGCTCAATTAGCTCTCCATTGAGAAAGACTTGCAGATTCAAAGGGTCCTGCACCCAAGAAAAGACTAAAGATTTTGTTTTCTTAGGTGAAAATGTGAAGCTGGTAACCCTGGACCAAGCTTCGAGGTGAGCTATATGGTGAGGGCAATATGTAAGTAAGAGTAACACAAACAAATGGCAAATGATTAAGATTTATGTACATTAGAAGAATTATTTAAATTTTCAGCCTTTCATTTGGAGGTCCCACATTCAAATCCCTGTCAGGCATGAAATTTTCACATGCTGTTGAATTGCCATTCTATCTCATCTTTCGAAACAATACATACCCATCCTCTGAAGCCAGTGATTCCAGAGGATAAAAAAATAGCTTAATCTACTTCTTATTTCTACATTTCTTCACCTTTATTTGTGTTTTTATTTATAATTCTAAGAATGTTTATTTATGTTTTTTTCTACATATGTGAGAATAATTACATTACTTTATTTATCAATGGCCTGGTAATTTTTTTCTACAAACAGCTATTTGTTTGTTGACTAAAGCACTTAGATTTGTTGCCAGTGGAAAAATTGTGTTAGGATAGAATATGGTCACAACTAATACTCTTTGTGTTCAAAAAGTAATAAATGTGACAGCCATACACTGCTACAAAAGGATGGGGCAAAAGAAAGTTAATCTGAGAGGAAAGTCATACATTTAAATACTTATTGCTTAACTATAACATGATATATCACTGTAGCAAACTAGTCATTATTAATAAAATTAAAATCTCTCTATTAAACATGAATGTCTTTTTGATTTCTATTCAAGCATGATTTTAATGAAGACAAAATGGCTCAGATTGAGACCAATGACTACTCAAAAATACATATTTTCTACAAACCTTATAACCTCTTAAAGATATACACACAAATAAGCCAATTAAAATTATTCTATGAACATTTTAGATTAGTTCCAAGGTAGTGTACAACTTGTGTATTAATTCTAAAAGCAGTTATTATGCAGCCAACTTCCACTTGTTACACTTAATTATACAGTTTATTGTAGTTCTCAGTGCAGTTTAAAGAAATATTTCTATATGCTTGTAACTGATGATTAGTTTGACCACCAGGAATGTAAATTTGATACACATACAAACAAACAAATTCTAATTAATAATGAATACAAGAAGCATTAATTAATACAAGTAGTGACCCAAAAAGCTTGTCCATTCTAAAACTTGCTCATTGTGAGAAAGACTTTTTTTAACATAAAAAATTAAAATAATTCATTTTTAAATTAAAAAAAAATTTGTTTGTACTTTGTAAGTAATCAAATACACATTTTCTAAGATATAAAATAATTAAATAGGTTAAAAATGACTAATAATATTTGTAAAATAATGAAATATTTTTTATTAGTTTTATAAAGACTTCTTCATGTATATTCAATCAAACTCATTTGAGTGTTTGGAGAAGACATTCTATTGATGTCATATTTCATGTTCCTTTTGACTTTGAGCCAGTGTGCCTTAATACTTTGCATGTGTATAGGGCTATATGGTAGTCATTCAGTCATTTGGATTTATAAAGTATAGGGTAATTTACAAAAAATATGTTTAAGACCAGGCTAAAGCAATGCATGCATTTTTTAACCTTCCCAGTAACAGATCTGGTTATACTTATTCTGTAATCATATTTATTAAAATGTTTACAGCTCTTTTCATTAAAACTCATAAAAACATTTTTTGTACATCTGTCAAGAACGTCTACAACCCTTTTTATTTGTGTTTTTTTTGTTTTGTTGTATGGACATACTTTTATGTATGTCTGAAAACATACATTGTTTTATGTATGTATTACAGACATACATAATGTCTGTAATACATTATGTATTACATACACATAATGTATGTATCATTTACTCATATTTATTTATTAATATTGTTAGAATTATCCGCGAGTAGAAATAGTTGAAACCATTTCCTCCAGTATTAAATTTGCTTTCCACAGTCAGTGGCCAGTAACTTTTGAACTGCCTTCACTTTGTATGTGATAAGACTGAGTTTTTCTTCACAGAGTACTGAAGGAGTCTATCAGTTTGATCATAGTCTTTTACCAATCCCAACTCCCTAAATTTCTTGATTAGCACTCTTATGCTATGTTGATTGGGAATCTGTGTACATGAAAATCTATCAGAAAACTGATCTTTCTTCATCAAGAAATATTAATTTTTTCTAAAGTTAATACCATTCTAAGTGTATACAGAAAGACATGGTCTCAAACATTCGAAGGCAGTGACCAACAAAGAATACACCTTCTCGTTTCAAGGTCACCAGCCTGACTGCCTCATTGAAGCAAACTGCACACAACACAGGATTACCAACCTTTAACCTTTATAGAAAGAAATTACTCGAAGTGCATGAAATACAATCCCTCAACATCTCGTATAACCATGTTTATATAGGTGTAAAATACTTTTTGAATCACAGGAAGGATTATAGAATATAAAGCGTGTTATTGATAATTCCAAACTGAAGGAATTGACTAAGCAAGAAGTTAAGTAAGAAAATGCAACTAGTACTAGATGACCCTAGAAAAAGTCTGAATACAAGAAAATATTCTGCATCAGAGAGGAAATAGCTAAGCCTTGTAATAGGCTCGAAGAAGGCAGTAATGAAAGAATAACTTTCACCTTCAAAGAAAGTGTTCTTGTGGGTCAAACTGATGTTTTCTATGCATATAATTTTTTTTTTGTTTCGTAGTACTTTCAGTGAAGCAAGTAAGACAGGAACAAAATTGAGAGAAGAATGATGATTGTACTTTGATAGAACTAACAAAAAAATTTTAATTTTTGTGTTCAATGTATAAGAAACTATTAAAATCTTATTGATTAATTAAAGTAATGAGAAAGATTAAAGTAATGAGAAAGACTGCAAAAAGCGTGAATGATTTAAAAATGCTGAGCAAATTGAAAAACACAAAACTCATAAAAAATGTAAGACTTTATATTAGATTTAGATGATAAAATCATCTATCCTTTCAAACCGGAGGTCCCAGGTTCGAATCCCGGTCAGGAATGGCATTTTCACAAACACTACACATCATTCATCTCCATCCTCTGATGTAATACTTAATTGTGGTTCTGGAGGTTAAAAAAAAAAAAGAATCATTAAGGATGAACAAGATAATCTTGTATATTAACTAACATATATATATATATATATTTAAAATTAAAAATCACAAACCAAGAAATAATGAAAATAAAGAATGGTTCCTTGATAGGGCTTATTCATACAAAGTAAGAATATTATTTATCAGATGATGGATTTATCCATGAAATTTCAGAATATGTAAATGTTTTCATAGCACTTAATGAAATTTCCTGTAGGAAAGTGCAAACTGTACAAACTTAAAAAATATTAGACAAGCCTCAAATATATATATATATATAATACTAGTAACAAGATGAAAACTAAAAAATCTGATGAAATTGTTAACTGAGCTTAGGACCATATAGGATATTTTAAAGAAAAGCCCTATCACTGTATTATTGGTTTGGGAGCCAAAAGTAATGAAATATATGTACCAGTCATATTTTAAACATTAAAAGCATGTGTGACATGTGTAAACAGCTAACTGGTAATCCAATAGTTTCTTAACAAAACTATAAGCTGTACCAAAATATTTTTGCTAATAAATTTAATATAAAATTGAATATTCCCAGTGTGTTGCATCTGTGACGTACCTGTGACACATTTGTAGCAGAAAATAAAATTTTAAATATAAAACTAGCTGATGCTCTGTTAATAGAAGACAAAGAAAATTAACAAAAAGTTGATTAAAATTTTGTTTAAAAAACAAGTTCTCAAACCGAATGTTGAAGTATTTTATTGTAAAAAGAGGTTACAAAGAATCCTGTCAAAAAAATACTGACTATGAAGCCATCATTATGGACATCTGTGTGTTTTTTCATTTGTGTTTCAGGTTTACTCCTAATAAGTTTAAAAAAGTACTCTGATCTCAAGATCTAAAGTTTGTGTGAGTGTTTTGAAACATTACCTTATAATGAAAAAATTTACACTTAGACTGCTGATACTTTTGTAAATAAATGGGACTATGGTATGTGTAATGTGTAACTTGTGCAGTAAAGAATTTGCCTTCAGTGTAGATTTGTCAACCTGAGAAGCAGTTGGCAACGAGTTCAATATATTTATTTATCTTACTTTAAGATTGACTAAATCTCCAAGTTAAAAGTTTTATAAGTAAATTTAATATTTCTTCAAGTCTTTTCTATTTTGTTTTTTCTATAATTATCATTATTTATATTTAAATATTCTAATTTTTCATTTAGCATGTTTTGTTTTTAATGCTTTAATATTTATTGCTTCAGTATCTTTATTCCAAAAGTTACATTAATATATTCTTTACTGTAGCTAATCTTAAGAGAATATTTGATGTCTTTATAATTTTTAAGTACGTTTTAAGATGGAATACTTGAATTTGAAGGTTCTGAACTGAGTCACCCTAAGTTGGGGGAAAAGGGAGGCTTTGTCCATATGACTTAAAGCCTTGATATTGTGATAGTGAGGAAGGAGATCAGTTCTCTCAAGAAAGTTGAGGAAATATTGACTCTGGAGAAGAGAGATTAAAATAGTTAATTGAAATAAGTTTTTTTGAAAACTATTATATTATTGAATATTTTTGTAATAAAGATTTAGGTTTAGGTTCATGAAATGTAATTTTAGATTTAGCTGGAATAAAGACTGCTGGCTATTGTTTTTTTCAAATAATTACTCTTCTTATTCTGTGTTTTCTAGGATCCATCATTTTTGCAATGTACATTATAACATACATTGGTTTTACAATGGTTGCCTTGATGTTTTTACAAATTAAAAAAATGAAAACACTGATTGCAAAAGATTTGACAATACAACCTACTTTAATATAAATCTAAGAGTTAGGTACACCTTTTTAATTACTGAAATTGAAAAAAAAAAAACAAACTGTACCTCCTGTAGTTTTCATGAAATCTATTGTAAAAAATAACAATTTGGTGATGAAAATATAAAAATAATTTTAGGTTTCAAGTATAATAACTTTATTAAATTACTAATAAATGCATAAATTCTATTATCAACATTTGTAGAGAATCAAGTTTAAAAAAAATCAAGCAATTGGATTATATTTTTATTTAAAAATTTATTTTCTCTTCTAAACTTATATTTCGGGCTTTCTACTCTACTCTTAAACATGCTGTCTCCTGTTTTTGATGTTCATTATATTATTTTGCATAATAATTTTTTTTTATATCCTGAATAAAAAAAATAATGTTTAATATTTTAATGTTAAACTGATTAAGTGAATCAGTGACTAAGTGAGTCATCAGACAATGCCAGAAAACCAGGTTGGCTTCAAGAATGAAAACAAAAAGACTAACATTTCATTTTTAATAGAGTTCAATATTTGTTATTGAATTCTGGTTCATGAAAATAACAACTTGTGTCTAGGGTGAACTGTTGGTAGGGGGTACTGTTGTTGAATCAGTCAGGCTTCACAAAAATATTGGCTTTTTGAAAATAATTAAAAATTTAATTCCTTGACTTATTGCCCTGTAAATTTTAATGCACTCTGAATATAATTAACCAGTTTAGTCCAGTCCTCTCCATTCAATTTACAAATGATATCTTACTCTCCTAATTCATTCCTTATGAACCAGAGGAACCTAATATTCCTGAAAATTCTATATGAACTTAGAAAATATACAATGGGTTCCTTTTCTTGGCCATTAAATAGAGAGCATGTGTGTATTTATCACATTAATAAAAATTATTATTTAAATTATTTATGTAGTAGTCCCTTTCACTCAATTTAAATTTAATTTATGATATGTAATGTGATATTGCATTTGACTAGCCCTCTCAAACCGTACCTCTCCTTCTTTTCTCTACATTGATCTTACCATTTATCGCTGTCATTTGTATCAAACCTTAATCTTCTTAAAGTAGCCATCCATTTTTGTGCCATCCCACTTTGAAATTTCTGTTAATCTTTTGGGTAACCTGTTGTTGGGAAGAGATAACATCTTCAATAGAACTTAAAAATACTGTTAATTTTTATGACATGATGCAGTTGTTGCCAATTTGCTTTCTTCTAAGGGATTTGAGGTTGAGAAAAAATGATGTTTATAATAGTCTGGCAGGCAAATTTGAGTCAGACCTTGCTGTTGGAGGGGAGTGTTGGTTTGGGTTACAGATGCTCAGGCTAATTCAGTTTTTGCTCAACTTAACAACAGTCATCAGTCCAAGATCTATAAATTCCACAGGGAAGAGCATCATGGCTGGCTACGTAGTGACTTTAATATGACGAGCGTATAAACTATAAGACATCTATGACTTTGTCTTGGTTTGGGGTCTGGAGTAAGAGAAGTACTGTGGATCTTTAGAATCTAGGTCTTCCCTCTAGGCCCTTGCTTCCATTATGACGTGAGTGCTGCATTTCAGTCATGCAAATTTCAGTTGGTTTATAAAAATGACAACTTGTGTCCAGGGGAGGAAAATGAAGGACTGTGATGAAGTATGATATGACTAACTTGGTGAACCTGTCACTGCATTTTTTTTTTCTGTTCTATCATTTTGTTTTCCCTTCTTCTGTGCTGTCGTACATTGCTTAGTTTCTGCACCTTCGTATTTAGTATCTTAATGTTCTTCTGTCTTTATGGATTCGAACTGTTCAAGCATGAATAAGGCAAATAAAATTGGTGACAATGGGAGGTCCCTGTCTTAAACCAGTTACCACTGGGAAGAAATTTGTCACATCACTTTTCCAAACGCACAAATTTTTGTTCTCAAACAGGCTTTTAAGTATATATAACATTTTTGCTAAATCCCCAAATTATAGCTTGTATAGTTACTGTCTATCAATCTTATCAATAGCTACCTTGAAGTATAATTTGGGTTGCTTTCCTTGTCTATTCAAAGGTGAATTGTATTACATTAATTGTAGAAATTACTCACCATACCGTCTACAAAAATCAGTTTTGTACTCTTTTAAGATGTTATTCCTGGAAACTCAAAACTTCATGGCAAGAGGATTTTTGATACAGAATCTAAAAAAGAAATTTCTCTGTAATTGCTCATCTCGCTCAACAATTCTTTCCCGTGAAGAGGAAAAATGATGGATTTAGTAAATAATTCACAAACAATGCCCTTATCTGTAATTACATTAAACAAACTTACTAGCAGCACATTTAAGTATTCATCTAATGTTTTCTTATAGAATTCTAAAGTAACATACATGGCTTTATTACTTTTGGTTTTACTAATAACTACCTGCAAGTCATTAATGGAAATTTCTCCGTCTAAGGCTTTGTTAATCATTAAAGATAAGGTGTAAACAGTAACATCAGTTTTTTCTGGTTTTTCCAGTAATTTAAAAAAGTTACTAATTAACTAATTAGTTTTTATACACATTTTATACATTACATTACACTGGCTATGTACACTCCCTGGTTAAATACAATTCTTCTACAAATCATGAGACCTTGCCGATGGTGAGGGGGCTTGCATGCTCAGTGATACAGAGTAGCTGGACTGAAGGTGCAACAATGTCAGAGTGGTATCTGTTGAGAGTCAGACTAAGAAATGGTTCCAAAAAGAGGGCAGCAGCTCTTTCAGTAGTTGTTAAGGACGTAGGTCAGGAGGACCTAAACAGCCATAGTAACATCAGTCAATCTTGTGGAGCTGACAGCAATGGAAAACTACAGCTGTATTTTTTCAAAGAAAATGTGGTTCTTTGCATTTTCAAAAACAAAGATGGAGGGGCCGTCCTTGGTAAAAAATTCCGGAGGTAAACTAGTTCCCCGTTTGGATCTCTGGGTGGGGACTACTAAGGAAGGGGTCACTAGAAAATTAAAAAATAACATTCTACAAGTCTGAGCATGGAATGTTAGAAGTCTAAAAAAGTTGGTAGGTTAGAAAATTTAAAGAGGGAAATGGATAGATTAAATGTAGATGCAATAGGAATTAACGTGGTTCGATGGGAAGAGGAAAATGACTTTTGGTTCGGTGATTTTAGAATAATTAATTCAGCAGCAAATAAAGGGCAGACAGGAGTAGGTTTCATAATGAACAAGAAGATAAGGATAAGAGTAGAGTTTCAAACAGCTTAACGATAGTTATTGTAATAAGGATAAAATCAAAATCTAAGTTGACAACAACTGTTAACGTCTATATGCCTACAAGGCCCATGATAATGATGAGGTGGAGTGTGTATATGAAGAAATTGATGAAGCAATTAAATACATAAAAGGGGATGAAAATTTAATGATAGTTGGAGATTGGAATGCAAGCATCAGAAAAGGCAAGGAAGGAAATATTGTGGGTGAATACGGGTTGGACAAAAGGAAAGAAAGAGTCGACTGACTTATTGACTTTTGCAAGAAGTATAATTTGGTAATCGCGAACACCCATTTTAAAAATCATAATAGAAGAATACACAAATGGAATAAACATGGTGATACTGCAAGGTATCAGATAGATTATATCATGGTTAAACAAAGATTTAGAAATCAACTTTGATAGCAACCATAATTTAGTGATAATGAAATGTAGATTGGGGTTTAAAAACATGAAGAAAAGACATCAGATGTATCATTGGAGAAGCTTGAGAAAGAGGAGGTAAAAATGAATTTTGAGGAAGACATCGCAAGAGGTCTGAATAAAAACAATAAGGTTGAAAATATAGAAGAAGAATGGGAGAATGTTAAAAAGGAAATTCTTAAATCAACTGAAGCAAACTTAGGAGGACAAAGAGAACTGGTAGAAAAACCTTGGATATCAGAGGATATATTTCGGCTGATGGATGAACGTAGAAATAGTGATGAAGAAGGTAAATGAAACTATTGGTAGTTAAGAAATACCATAAACAGGAATTGCAAATTAGCAAAAGAAAAGTGGATTAAAGAAAAGTGTTCAGAAGTGGAAAGAGAAATGATCACTGGAAAAATAGACATACAGGAAAGTAAAGGAGAATTTTGTGTTACATAAATTAAAATCCAATAATGTATTAAATAAAGATGGTATACCGATTTATAATACAAAAGAAAAGGTTGATAGGTGGATGGAATATATTGAAGAGTTATACAGAGGAAATGAATTAAAAACTGGTGTCTTTGAGGAAGAAGAGGAAGTCAAAGAGGATGAAAAGGGAGATACAATACTGAGATCTGATTTTAATAGAGCGTTAAAAGATCTGAATGACAGAAAGGCTTCTGGGATAGACAGGATACCAGCAGAATTATTGCGCAATGCAGGCGAAGAAGCGATAGATAGATAGGTTATACAAACTAGTGTGAAATATTTATGAATAAGGGGGAGTTCTGTCAGACTTCAAAAAGAGTGTTATTATCATGATTCCAAAGAAAGCAGGAGCAGATAAATGTGAAGAATACAGACAATTAGCTTAATTACTCATGCATAAAAAATCTTAACTAGAATTCTGTACAGAAGAATTGCGAGGAGTGTTGAAGAAGTGTTAGGAGAAGACCAGTTTGGTTTAAGGAAAAGTATAGGAACAAAAGAAGCAATTTTATCACTCAGAATAATAGTAGAAGGAAGATTAAAGAAAAAACCGACATATACGGCATTTATAGATTTAGAAAAAGCATTTGATAATGTAGACTGGAATAAGATGTTCAGCATTTAAAAAAGTTCAGGTTTCAAGTTTAGGGATAGAAGAACAATTGCTAACATTTACAGGAACCAAACTGCAACAGTAATAATCAAAGAACATACAAAAGAAGCTGTAATAAAAAAATGAGTGTGACAAGGATGTTCCCTATCCCTGTTACTTTTTAATCATTACATAGAACTATCAGTTAATGAAGTTAAAGAACAATTTAGAACCAGAGTAAGAGTGCAAGGTGAAAAGATAAATATGCTATGATTTTCTGACGATATAGTAATTCTAGAAGAGAGTAAAAAAGACTTAGGAGAAACTTTGAATGGCATGGATACGCAACAACTACTGCATGAAAATAATAATAATAATAATAATGTAGTAGTAGATGGACCGCTGAATATAAAAATAGGAAGTGAAAAGATTACTGAGGTAGAAGAATTTTGTTATTTGGGAAGTAGAATTACTAAACATGGACGAAGCAGGAGAGATATAAAATGCTGAATAGCACAGGTGAAACACGCTTTCAGTCGGAAATATAATTTTCTTACATCAAAAATTAATTTAAATGTCAGGGTAACATTTCTGAAAGTATGTGTTTGGAGCGTAGCTTTATGTGGAAGTGAAACTTGGACGATCGGAGTACCTGAGAAGAAAAATTAGAAACTTTTGAAATGTGGTGTTTCAGGAGAATATTAAAAATAAGATGGGTGGATAAAGTTACAAATGAAGAGGTTTTGCGGAAAAACTATGAAAAATGATGCATTTGGAAAAATATAATTAAAAGAAGAAGCAGACTTATAGGCCACATATTAAGGCATCCTGGAATAGTCGCTTTGATATTGGAAGGACAGGTAGATGGGAAGAATTGTGCATACAGGCAACGTTTGGAATATGTAAAACAAATTGTTAGGGATGTAGAATGTAGGAGGTATACTGAAATGAAGCGACTGGTACTAGATAGGAAATCTTTGAGAGCTGCATCAAACCAGTCAAATAACTGAAGACAAAAAAAAACCACTGGTTATCACATCATAAAGTATCCTTAAAATCCTTCCCAGCCGCTCCTGTTCTTCATCTCCTATATTCGTCTCCTAGAGGAAGAAAACATAACATAAATTTACAAAACTATCTGTTCATAATTTATAATTTAAATGAATGCATTAGAACTAACAGCAGTTTATTACAATAAAAATAATAATAATTTGTATATATATATATATA
>JAAAKQ030019071.1:0-17875 GCA_010016005.3 Zanna intricata
AACACATCTGATTGCTACCAGCATATTATAACTGTCTTCATAATGCTGTAAGAAGATTAAAAGTGTAATTACAGCAAGATGGTCAACAACCTACATAGCCAATAACATAGTGTTGCTGCTACACAAGTAATTTAGGGAGAAAGAAAGGCATTTCATGTGGTTGTCTGTGGCCACCTAGATTCCCAGGTTTATCTTCTACATTTTTTTTTTGGATATTTAAAAACCCAAAAAAATAATGTTTAGAAATAATCCCATATACAATTAACTCAAATAGAAGACTGAAGTTAAAACATCCCATATCAACACTGCTAAGATGAAGATACATGAAGATGCCTGTAAATGAACGGCACATCTAGAACATTTATTATACAATCTTACTGTAGGTTAACAAAATTATTTAATATTTATTTTTTTAAATTAAATAGTTTTTTTATAAATTTGTTTTCATGAATGTTCTTACTTCCTAATATGTTGCATACTTCCAAATATGTTATATATTTCATTCATCCTATATAAAGAAGGAAACATTTATTGTAAGTGAAGAGCAAGTTGACTCACCAGTTTAAAACAACAAAAATTAAAACAAAATATCACAGAAATCTTACAACTATTATCATTGCACAATCTTGAAAGTAAAATAAAAAAAAAATAAAAAATTATAAAATAATACTAAAAATATTCAACTAGATAAAATATTCAACATAATCCACGAGAAGTGTAAAGACCCTCTTCATAACAAAAATAAACTACAACTACTTAAATAATAAATTTCATTAAACATATTTATATTGCATAGGAGTACAAGTACCTGATCCACCATTTGCTTATCATTGCCTAGGATGCGACGTAAGTTTCCAGGTAATTTAAATTTTGTGATGTAAGGCCTCATAATGTACGCAATCCAACAACATGTGGCGTATATATAATTAAACTGTAGTCGCATCTTGCGCAGAGTGGTGCAAGTTTTTTATGGCTTGGGGAGCACTGTATGAGTCACTATAAATAAGGATATTTCGATAAGTAGGGTTTATGATATTCAGAACTTTATTTATTGTGAATAGTTCAGCAGTAAATACAATTGTGATACCAGGTAGGCCAAAGATATAAATTCTATCATCAACAACAAATGCGCAACCAATGGTATCACTGTGTTTCGATCAATCAGTGTATACTATTGCGTATGCATCTGTCTTTTGCTAGAAGCCAATAGGCTTCCAGCAAAATACAAGCTGGAAGACAATAGGTTGTGTTAATTCTTTATTTTGTCATAAGGTCAAATATGAAATTTAGAAGGTTGATTCTCCACAGAGGATATGAGCACAGATATGTTGGAAAAATAGAATGGATACCAATATTTGCGAGGGGCAGTAGACAACGGGTATGGACACCTACAGCGGTAATATAACGTGAATGGATCTCATATCTTGCTAAATTAGGATTCCTAAGAATTGAGTCTAAAGCAAAAGTCAAAAGGCAAAGAAGAAAAATGTTAAAAGATGCATGATGTTTGGTCAGGTTTGGTGGCTTGGAGGGGTTTGGGACTCCCAATTTAGTAAAGATTAATTTATATCCATTACTAGACAATAACAGAAGAAATCACAATAAAAAACAACCATCATAATGATCACAACAAAGTTTAGAGCATTTTTTGGAGTGGGGATGGGATTTTGCAAAAGATTGTTTTGTATGTATTGTAACAAGATCAATATAATGGACCTGAGTAATGGATTCCTACCAATTAAGAAAAGGTAGTATAAAATATACTAATGGAATTCAGAAAGAGGTTAAAAGAAACCCTTTTAGTAAAGGTAACAGGTCTAACAATTGTCTTTTGGACTACTGCCCATTGACACACCCAAACAGATGTGAGAAGTTACTGGATCCAGATCAGTAATGAATAGGCAATTAAAAGGGCTCAAGGGATCATTCTCACATTCAACTAGGGTCTAGTCCTGCAGGTAAAGAGGATAGGAGATTAATTAACCCAGGGAAGACCAGTAGACAATCGGTGTAAGTGAGACTTTATGATACGAGTCTGCAAGGAGGATTCTGTGAATGTCAATCTGTGTATTCTGCAAAGAAGCAAATTTTTAGTATGGATTAAGTTTGATGCAATTAATGTAATGTCACAAGTAATTCTAGTGTGGATACTACTGAAAACAAGAAATGGTTCGGTGAGTTACTGTTAGTAAGTGAAAGAGATAATGTACTAAATTTCATTCATAATTTGCTAGGTGTTTTATTTGTGAACAACAAAGGTATTTGGAGTGAAAGAAGTTTATAACAGTCTTATCTATTGTGCTACTGTTGTTAATACAAGACTAGTAGTTAAAAGTGTTAAGACTTGCCGATCATGCTAATAATGTCTTTTTGTCAATGGGATTGAATTCTGGTCTCCAATATTATTTATCCTGTAAATAAATCCTGCCAATTACTTTAAATTCTGTTTTGTATGTAATTACTGTCTGTTATTATTATTATTATTATTATTATTACTGATTTGTCTTGTTTTATTTATTTTTTTTAACTAATAAACTGTTATTACATAAACATTTTCAATCATCAATTTCTCAATATCCTGATCAAGCCACGAACACATGACACAATATAGCTATTTCTTGATCATTAACAAATGTGCCTAAGAAAAATATGACCTTAATTAGGTGAAATTTCCACTCTGAAAGTGATCTTGCTTTACAATCTCACCGCTTTGACGTTGAAAATTTAATGGCATCAATGCAACACCAAACACACATGTAAATAAGAACATTAACATCAACATTTTGTGTTTTTTAGGTTCCTTACCTACCAAAACATAAAGATTCAATGAAAACCGCATATGCCCAAACTAAATCAATTACAATACTTTCCTTTCTAGAGTTAAAGATTTACTATAGCTCTATTTAGACAGAAAGGTAAAATTCTATAATTCTAATCTTCTATTTTAACAATATTTAATTCAATTATTTTTGCTTATCAGCTATACAGGTTCCTCTAATCTATCATATTCACCATTTATAAAGTGAAGAGAAAGAAATAAAGAGAACCTACACTCAATACTACAAAAGAAAAAGGCAATACAGCAGAAGCCAGCTAATAAAAATAGTGCTACAACATTAAATGACCTCTTTATCATTCTACTATTACCTGTAGCAGTCAATACTATTCACACCAAATCAAGATAATAATAATAATAAGGGTTTGTACAACCACTTCTCCAGATGCAACTACAATAACCCATACTATCATAAGAATAAAATTACACAGTTCAAATTCTTTATCATATATTTAAAATAACAATATAAACATAAAGAATAATAATACACAACAATGCAATTAATTAATTAACTTAGCTTTATCTTTAAGAACCTTTACCCCTGGAGTCTTATGAATTTTTTTATTACATTTAGCCAGTAATTTTTCGTAAGTCATATGACTTTCACTGTTAATAGATTGGTATTCGTTGATAATCTTTTTACAAAGTCTTTTAACAGATAACTCTTTATCTGATCGTGATTCTAATATTTTAATTATTACTTCATCCCACTTAAAAGTTGTTTTACTATCATCAGTATCATTAACTATATCATCAACATTAGTATCTTCTGTAACAATACAAAATTGATAGCATAAGCGCAAGTTCACAAAAGATTTACAGAAAAGCAAAATAATTAATTTATAACTAGGTAACACTTAGTACTTAAAAAAAAATCTTAATGTAACTAATAGTCTAATCTACATTTTGCAATTAAATCTACGGGAAAAGGAACAAAAAGACTGAAATAATGATTTTAAACTTTATTTTCAGAGAACTGGAAGCAGAGTTGTAATAAATTTAAAGCATGTAAATACAGTAATATCATAAGGTATTAGTATCATTCGGTATTTTTAAATAACAAAGGAATTTTTTAGATTACATCTATGTAAAAACTGTCATAGACATTTTTCTTCATCGCTCCTGAGAAATACCTTCTGTTGCTCAATTCAGGGGTTAGTTTATTTTGCCTCACAATAAAGATACCTTATGTTTGAAAATCAATTAAGATGATCAGCTCATAAGAATTAACCTTAGGAAAAATGATATGGCTAACAAAAATTCAACTCAGTACAAAATATATAACTAAATCAATAAAAAAACATGTATAAAACACAATATTAATTTATTAATAAACATCTAAATTGTATCAAAATGAGGACTTTGAAGAATTAAAAATAAAAATCTATATTATTTAAATAATATAGTTATTTTTTGTAGTATTCATTCAAAAATAGTTAAGATGGTAGTATAATAAACATACAAATGGATTAACAGAAAAATAATACCAAACCAAAACAAGCAGTAAAGAAAATACATTTGCAAAGTCATTATATAAACAAACATGGAACATCACTGAATCATTAACATAAATATTAATGTAAACATAAATAATCTAAACTTACAATTCATAAGAGATTTTTTCTCAATAAAATCAAGTATTTATTATGACGCCTATTTGAAACATTCTCAACCTGATAAAGAAAATACAAAATTTTAGAGAGAATATAAGATTTTAGACTTTAATACCCTCAATATAATGCAATTTTTTTAACTCGCCAAAACTATAGTTAATTTCATCTTTGTCCCCTTCATCTGAGGTGAATCTTCATCCAGCGAGCCATTTGTTCAGGTTTGGGTAGAAGAAGTAATCGCTGTGGACCAAATCCAGTGAATACGGTGCACAAAGAAGCATTTTGAAATGTAGATATAGAGTTTTGCAGCAACAACCCAACATGTGTACAGGTACATTATCACTTTACACATTGTCTCTGTAGACACTACGTAAGAGAGATTTATTTTATTCCTGATCATAAGTATAGTCTTAGCCAACAATACTTTTTTCACAGCAAGATACAGTTTTGAGTTCTAAGTATGGCTTACCGAAACATATATCCACACAATAATGTCTTTTTCTAAGATTCTTAACTGAAGTTACGGGGTACATTTGTTTAAAAAAAAACACACATTCTTAATTATTGTTTATGTGTGAGTAATAAACAATCAGGTTGAGGGGGGGAGAGAGGGGGAGGGGAGAGGGAGAGAGAGACACATGCATGCACAAAAACACCAGTAAAATATCAACTTGGATTAACCAAAACATCAATATATTTAAATAATTTTTACTATATTCTGTATTTAAGAAGAGACGTATTGAATATCTTATTAAAAAACACAGCTAGACAGAAATTGTGAACTAAAATGTGATCAAGTATGCCATCTGTAAACAAAAACTATTCGTCTTATCAGAAGGCTAATATTACTGTACTTTAGACAGGATGTTATTGTAATAATTATGCGAGTCATTTGCTTATTACAGTATTATTTCTGGTAAAGAAATGAGTCCAGTCCTATGTTGTGATTGAATGTGTAGTGTTGTCATTGTTTATACTTAAAAATAAAATGCTATTTTTATTCCACATCAACTGCAGTAATTTTCATTGGCAGAATTGAGTAAAACTTATCAATGTTGTGAAAAAGCAAATGTGTACTTATAACCATGGAATAAAAATTGGAAGATGTAAGAAGAGTTCAAAACAGTGATATATTGCGAAATACAGCCAAAGATTTCAATGTCCATATTTCTATTGTCTCAGATTAGATTAAATGAAAAGACAAAATTGAACAGCATAATGTTAAAAAAACTAATAGGAAAAGAATTAAACTGTCAAAATATAAAAAACTAAATTAATAGGGTCTTTTTTGGTTTATGCTGAATGGGGACAAAGGACTTCTAATAACTTGCATTATGATTGAGGAAAAGACTACAATAATAAGAGAATGTTTGATGATGAATATGTGAACTTTACAGCCAGTTCGGGACGGTTGGACAAGAGGAAAATCAAATACAGAATTTGTCAATTAAATATTTATTGTGAGCAAATGCAGTTTGCTGATCTTTTCAATTCTGAATTAAAAAAATTACAGAGGGTTATATAAAATGCTAACTTTCTAATGCAAATGAATTCAGAGTAAATTACCAGTTATTACCCAAGAAATTGCTTGCACTGAGACATGAAAAATTAATTCCTGGTCATAAAATGACAGAATAACAGTGTTAGCATGCAGTAGGGCTTCGGGAAATTTTTGTCTGCCATTAATTTCTATCGGTATATTCAAAAACCTTGAGTAATAAGAAATATTTGAAAAATGCACTTCCACTGTATTATACAAATAAAAAAAAAATGGGTGGATGTCATGTGATTTATTTGAAAAATGATTTAATGAAAAATTTGTACCCACACTGAAAAATTTTCAGCCTAATAAAAATTTACCTCAAAAAGCAATTTTATTTGTCAACAATGGTACAGTGTATCCACAAAATTTAGTAAATGATGATGTTTGTATGAAATTTTTTTCACCTAATGTTTCAAGCGTACTCTAACCTGTAGACCAAAGTATTTTTGCTGTTTTTACATGACATCATCATCAGTTGTTTTCATACTACCATTACAGTTCTTTAAACATAGCTATAAGTTGACAACTAGTAACATAATGTTAATTAAATGTTGGTGCAACATTGCGGCAAGAAATATAGAGATATGAGATATTAGAGATAGAACCAGGAAAACAGGTGATTCAACTTCCGCAACACACATCCTATGCAGAAGGAATTTCAACGGACCAATACACAGTTCTTGCATTCTTAATATTTGATAATGATTCACATTTTTGTCCATCTTTAATTTAGTATATAATAAACAAAGTATATCTGACAAGACTTTTTACAGAAATAATGAAAAATTTTTTCATATAAATTATAACACAAAGTGGACTGCAATGGTTTACGCCTTTCTAGGCCTTAGAGGTCTACTCTAAGCTTGGGAGCTTAAAGCAATACATCACTAAGGGCTTTGTTATTACTGAGAAGAATTCAACTGAACTGAAATGTTTGTTATAAAAATGTTTGAATAGTCAAGGGTAAAATATGAAGAAAATTACCAAATTCCTTTAATCAACAACAATCATCTCAAAATAGTTTCAATAAGTAAACAAATGATGTCTTAATTTTTTATTTAAAGTTCGCTTTAACTATTTTCTAGTGTCATAGTTTTAATGGAATATCCATGTCTTTTATTTTGCAATTTTACTACAAAGTAACATTTGTGTACGAAAGCACTATCTTAACCACACATCTAAAGAATTGTCAACTTGAAACTGAACAAGACTACAATTCATTTATATTCATACATATCATCCTCATTCATCCTCTGAAGTAATACTTCATATTCATACCTCATAAGTAATTACTTCAACTCTGAAGTAATTCCAGAGGCTAAACAGAAAAAAGAAAAAAGAAAAAATAAGCCCATCTACCCACGCTGATTCCTCCATACTATATTAACAGTATGCCTCTAATATATTTTCACAGAAAAATTCTTCTCGTCACTTTAACATAATAAAAATTCCTTAGAAGGAAAGAAGAAAAAAAGGAAAATTACAAAATATATGAAAAAATAACTTATATCACATTTTAAAGGCTGAAATTACTAACACAATTCATGTAGTTAAACAACAATATATACAATCACTTAAATAAACATCAGTTTAGACATTAAGTTCTGAATATGAATTAAAATTATGTTTACATCTACCCCTTCCCCACTTAAAAGGACTGAATGGTAAAACGTAAGAAAAACTTAATTATTGATAAAAGAATAAAAAACTTACCAGACTTCAGTGGTTTTGATTTTTTTTTAACAGGTTCCTCGATTTCATCATCATTACGTCGTTTCTTTTTACTAAGCACTTTTTCATTAATGTTTTCAGCATTTTCATCATTACCATTGGCCATTTTGGTTTTATCTTTTTTCTTCTTTTTCTTTTTACCATTTTCATTATCATCTAGACTTTCTTCATGATTAGTTTGATTTTTAATACTCTCGATTTCATTTAATTCTGCTTCATATTTTGCCCGTTTCTTTTTTTCTTTTTTCTCTTTTTTAGTTAATTTTCTCTCAGACTGATCAAGTGAACACAGATTATCACCATTTACTTTAATTTCTTCTGTAGTATTATCTTCAACAGTATCTTCTAACTCCACAGAAGTAGTAGTTTGATTTCCAAAAATATCTGCATTATCTTCACATTCCAATTTTGCTTTCTTCTTATCTTTTTTCTTTTTTATTCTTGTTTCACCATTCTGTTCCTCAGAATGTTTTCTCTTTTGTGATTTCTTAATATTTTCATTTTTAGAATTTTCATCATTATTTATTTCCAGATCATTATCACTAATCTGAGTATTACAATGTTCGTTGTCTGAAATGGCTGTTGCTTTATTATTATTATTTTCTGATTGCTCTTTTTCAACATTTTTTTTATGAGTTTCTTCCAATATATCAAAAACACCATCAATTAACTTATCATTAGGGCATGCTCTTCCAAAAGCAGATTTAATAAAATTCTACAACAAAACAAAAACTAAATTACTAACAAAAAACTAATATATAGGCACATAACAAACACGAAAACAAAAACTATAATTATTTTTACAAACTTTATTTAGTAGAAAATAAAGATCTGATATTGTACAAGACTACACTTCATTCACATTCATACACATCATCCTTATTCATCCTCTGAAGTAATATCTTACAGTGGTTCCAGAGGCTAAACAGATAAAGAGAGAGCTTCAGGAAAATCACTTCACAAACCAAGTAACTCAATAAACTGTACTTAGCCCTCAATTTCTCTTTAAAATAATAATAGCAAACTTTTTAAAAGCATATAGGATTGGGATCTGACAAAACATCTGTTGTTTAGAGGTGTTGTCGTTTAAGGTGAGGGGATGAGAGAATTCTAATGGATAACAGAATTAATTAATAATAAATATTATAACCTGAGTAGTGCAAGATTTGAAATGATAAAAATAGAAACGAACAAATAAGAGAAATTACAGTCTGTTATAATTAGCATAATTTTTAATCTATTCTTACCAGAAATTAAAGGCTAAAAATAATAACATTAATTTTAGTTTAACAAAGCAATGCTGTCAGTGTACTACACATGTTCAAGCTAAACTTTGGTAATAACTAAAGAAAATTTTTAGAAAGCTTTCATTTAAATATCTGAAGTCCACTACTTGAAAAAAAATGTACTTTAAAAAGTGTGTGACTGAAGAGAAAAACCTATTTTACATAAAATATGTTTTAAAAAAACAGGCTTGAAACAGATTAGAATGTTACAGAAAGGTTGGATTATTAACTTATAATATAGCTCTTAGTTCACTTCAACTCTGCTGTTATTGTCCTGTATAGAGCAAGGTGAAGGAACACTAAAATACTAATCTGAGGAAAAAGGAATCTTACTAACATTAATGAACTACTGTACACAATTATTACTGTTATTAAAATTAGATTCCTTCATAAAAAATGTCCTTTACGTAAAAATAAACTCAAGACACATTTTCCACCTCAACTGAATAAATTTGATGACATTCTGATTTTTAATATTTCAATATAAAATATATATATATATATATATATATATGCTGAAATACTTTAAATACTAACGTAAAACAGAATATTCATTTAGGAAAAAAGAAAACAAACCATTAACACATCTATTGTTTTAAGATTAATTTATTCCTGCCTGAATATTTCTGGATGTATATATCAAAAGGGACAAAGTTATTTTTACACACTACAAGCTGTCCATCAACCATAATATTTCTTTTAATTAACAAAATCACAATTCTCCTTTTCTTATTTTACTTACTTATTCTTAATATCTTACTTCGAGATATTTTTTAAAACACTTTTCTAAGTGTAAAGATACTTGACGTTTTCTGCACTTTTATAAAAAGTTCTGATCCTATTTTATAAGCAATACAAACTCTACATTTTCTAGAAGGCCTTGCTTTAGTAGCTGGTGAATTTTTTTGTAATTGTTTTGCTCAGTCAAATTAGACAGTTGGCTGATGAAGGTGGACACCCCAAATTATTTTTTCAGCAAGTTGGTGTTACTCTTTCCATTAAATATTCGCTTTAACTGAAAACTAATGAAAGTTTAGGTATGTACTGTTTTATTTTTACAAAGTAATCTAAGATCACACTGAGTTGTAAAGTGTTACATCACATAAGTACAAAAAATTTTTTAAATAAAATTTTTTATACCTTTTGCTGAAACAACACACGACAGGAAAAGCACAAATCTTTGACCCTGTTTATCCACTGTATGCATAAATTTATTATACTTATTTAGTGCAAGGCTTTAAAAAAACTATGGATTTTCCCCTCTATTTTCTCTCTGAGGAATAACTGACATGTAGTAGGGTTTGACAATACATTTTCTTTTACCTATTTATGTACAACAGATTGAAGAAGAAAATGTCACTTCTCCTTTTTTCAAATCAGTTTTTAACATTTCTTTACAGAAATTTCCTCCATTTGTTTTACTACATAAATCCCCCGGTTAAATAGCCTTAAAAATAAATCTGGAGATAAGTACCAATTATCCAAGTGAAAATTCTGTCCAGTTTTGGCATCTCTCATTTTTTAATATTTTATTCCAAATCTGCCAGATTTTTTTGGGATTTAATTGAATGTATGAGGCTTTCACTGATCAAAATATTTCTACCAGAAGTAAAGTATTTTTGAATTTGTCATATAAATATTCAACTACAGGTCAATTTTGTTTACAGGATTCTCCAAACCCAATATGACTGTCATAAATAAAATTTGTACTTCTTTAGCTTTATCTGAAGAATACTACTGACAAAACAGCTTATACAAGAAATTTGCATTTTTTGTTGTAAAATCAATAATCTAAAAGAAATCTACAATACATCTGCTTTTACTTTGTTCTTTCAGTACCATTTTCAAAAAATCTTCAAAAAATGAATGGTAAGTTACCTACTCACAAAAACATTCACATAGACTACTTTATAAAAAAAATTTTTTTAATTATAATTATCTTTGTCAATTGTCATGCACTGCACTGCATTGTTACAGAATCTTTTATGAATGTACATTTAAATCTGCTAAACAAATATTTTTATTTGATATCCCATCTGATTATTTTCAAATAAATTTGGTTTTTCAGCTAGTAGAAACAGTCAAAAAATCCATTTTCTTTATATACTGTATAACAGTATTTCTTTCAAGAATCATTTGAAACCATTCGATTAAAAAATGGTAGTTTCTTAAAATAATGAAAAAATTTATGCTACTCCTTTGTGCCAAATTGTATATTTTTCTTTTTATGTGACAACTGCTGCAAAAATTTAAATTAGTCAAATATAAATATACTCTTTCAATTACGCATTTCTTATGTTTTTAGATAAATTTTGTTTTCACCTAAATTATTATAAGATGCATAATCTACCAACAGTTATTATTTTAAATACGTAGTAAAAAAAGTTTAAGCTATTAGACTACATGTGTATTAATCAACATAAGAAATTTTTTTTAAATAACACTAGTAAAATATATAAAGAACCACATATATTTGACAAGATTTTTCTTGAATATAGTTTCATCTTATACACAAGCTAATGTGGTATAAACATACACAAATAAAAATGTAATTGATAAAAATATTTAACCAAAAGAAGATATATATTTATAAAGAGGCTTACATGAAATTTTTTCCTTTTTTGAGGTAAATTTGAACACTCTAAACAACTTGAAATGAAGCTTTTCTGTGCTGGAGTAAGATCAGGTATCTCTAAAGCTGATTCAACAGAACTCAGCCATGTTGCTCTCTTTTTAACACTTGGAGGTGTTTTTGGAACAAATCCTTTTCCTCCATATTTCTGGTCCTCTGTGATACATTCAGTATGAGCAACATATTCATCACCTCTAGAAAAAAAACTTCATCATAAACAAAGGAATTCCTGAATAAATGTGTAATCAAATCAAGAATAAAGAAAATATTGGTATTTTCTCAATGCTTAAGTAACTAATGCTGTCACCTTACACACACAGACAGACATACACACACACCGCATGTGCGAACATGCACATAGTTACCAAGATACATGAATGCATACATACATACATACCTTCTTCCATGTAAGTACGCATGAACTCAAGGCATGCACAGGGATCACTAACTCAATAAAATGGTTCATGAAAATGGTTCTTGGTAATATGAGCTTAATTCTACTTGCACTAAGTAGAGTAAGAAGAAAAAATGGCACTTTTTTTAGGGGGAAAGGGACATAAAATTATCAACATATGAGTTATATTTATTTCATAAGCTAAAAATAAGACTCAGGAGAAATTTTTTTTATATTTAAGGCAGATTAACACTAGAAAAAGACAATATAGAAGATTTTATATCTGGTATTACTAATGATGGGGGTAGGAATATGTGCAGATAGTACAACAGGTAAAACCTGCACATTTCAACAATATATTATTTATATACACTTTTATTAAATGCCAAAACTATGTGTATGGTTACAATAAATATGTAAATTAGCGAATACTTTTGTTTAGTACAAGGACAGTTTGGAAAGTTTATGGCCTACAAAACTTCTTACTTAACAATCTTAAAATTTCTTAAACGATCTACAATTGTCAATTTTTAATACCGCACTGTGAATTTTTGCAATGTTTTATCAGTCATGATAGCTGCAGGGCATCCTGAATGCTCATCATCAAAGATGGAGGTTCAATTGCATTTGAATTGAGCTGCCCAATTTTTTACAATAAAAAAGGTTGGAGAAGATTCATTTAATGTTGAATCTAATTCCTTTTTTATATCTGTCAGGTTTAAACCTTTCACAAGAAAATATTTTATTATTGCTCGAATTTTGATTTTATCTATTTTGTGCATAACAACATTCATCTATTACCTCCAAACCACAACAATTAAATAACTGAGGAGACATGTTGGAAACATGTTTAGTATGCCATCTTAATGGATATTACATTAACTGCAAATTGGCGTATGGACCTATTAGCAGTATCTCTGTACCAGGCTATGAACTTTCAGAACCGCCCTAGTACTAAAAGTTACAATGAATCTTGTTCACAAACATTATTTACTAAGTTTACAATTGTAGAAAAATCTGGCAACATTTTAAGGTCAGTTGACTTCTGGGGAAAATTTTACAATAATTAATATGTTAACCAGATTTTTAAATTTTTTAAATATTTCTATTAGTCTATCTCTCATTGCAATAATTAGAAAAATCTTAAATTTAAAATAAGCTTTTTACTCTTCACTGAGTAAGCTTACTTTTCATTCTGCAGAAAATACATTAGGATTAACAAGACAGTAATTTTGGTTTTCATTAATAGTCAGGTTTATGTTTGTTTTGAAGGACTTCTGTCAATGTTATGATCTTTTCTTTTGGAATTTGATAGCTGTCACTCTTTTAGAATACTTTAGAAGAATATGTGTAATTTGGTTTGCACCTGTTAGTTTATGGTTCATTTTAACATGGATTGCAGAAACAAACATAAGTCAACATGTTTACTTTTTTATTTCCATAAAAGTAATAAAGCCGCAAAGACTCACCAAGAGATGGTGTTGTGTATGGTGTTGGATTGCCTAACAGAACACATCAGAATTTGTCTAAAAAATTCTCTGGAGATTTTTCATTCAAAGATGACCAACATTCTGGTTGAACTATTGAAGTTGATGAAGACCAATCAAAGTCATAATTGAATCTGATCATCACATACTGTGCAAGAAATCACAAAGAGGTATCATTCCTCAATAATGTTGAGATGATTGTCAATAATGTATCACATCAACATAACAATTGAAAATCACATCAAATACCTTGGACTCTTTAAGAAATTCAATATACAGAACTTCTTAACATACAATGTTAAGAAGTTCAACATTGTATGATATTCATACAATGTCATTGTATGACTTCAATGACAATTACTTTATACATTGAATCAATATTTACAAATGTACATCATCTCAAATGAAATGAAGTCGACTTTTTTTTTTTTTTAAAGAATCATCAACAGTGATGAAAAATAGATCATCTACAACAACATCAATTGAAAACAATCATGGTCTAAGGACCACACTAAAAGCTGAATTACATCAAAAAAAGGATCATGCTGTCAATTTGGTGGAATTAAAAAGTTATGTATTTTGAGATGCTTCCAAGGAGCCAAACAATCAATTCAGATGTTCATTATCAACAACTAAAGAAACTGGAAGAAGCAATCAAAGAAAAATGGCTACAATTAGCATACCACAAAGAAACTGTTCCACCAAGACAATGCAACAAGGCCTCACACATCTTTGCTAATAAGTGCAAAATTATCAAGCTTGATTAGGTAGTGATGTCTCAACCCCCCCCCCCACATAGCCCCAAACATTGCACCATCTATTTTGAAGTCTGCAAAGCTCTCACTAATGATGATGACCTGAAATTGCATTTGGTTATTTTTTTTTGTGGATAGGGATTAGAAGTTTATGGGCGCAAATCATGAAGTTGCCACAAAAATGGCAAAAGGTTATAGAACAACATGGAAAATATATAATTCAATAAATTTCATTATTTGTATAAAAATAATTGAGTTTTATTTTTGAGCACAACAAAACTGAAATTACTTACTTGCCAACCTAGTAAATAATTTTGCTTCTAACAAATTTTATTAGACTGAATTCTCATAATTAACCTTTTGGCCACGGCTGGTAAGCATGTCTTACCAGTAAATACCAGTAAGCAGGTGTTCAGAAGAATCGTAATATCTCAAGATACAAGTATGCTAGCGAGCTGATTTTTATACTGAATGAAAGAGAAAATTCTATACTTCATAACATTAAAAAATAATGCCGATAAGACTTTTGGTTTGTTACTTTCAAGGCATCAAAAATTTAGATTATAACAATTGGGGCCAAATTAGCAAGAGTTCTGTAGAGTCGTAATATTTTGAGACGCAAGTCAGCTGGCAAGCTATTTATCTCACTGACAGATCGATAAAAGGAAGCCATGTTTAGAACAGGCAATAACCCGTTTATTTGACATATTTGCAACCCCTTGGACATATTTGCATCAGCCGTCTCTGAAATTTTTTCTGTAGTGTAAAGACAGACAATTTTTTATGTTTATTTTATATAACCATTTTTTGACTGATTTAAAAAATTTTTATACCAAATTTACCGCAAAATTTCAAATTTTAAAACAGTGTAATAAAAAACATGGACCACAGATCACTTAAAAAAAATATACCTTAGAAACCCCAAAAAAAATTTTTGAATTTTTTTTTAGTGTGAAAAAATTTTCCAAAAATTAACACATCAAAATTTTTTGTTTGTACCGTATGAATCACCAATTCTTTGTTAACCTTCCCTAATTTTGTGAGATTTTTCGGATAAAAAATAAATGAGAAATCATGTGCGTAACCATTGAAAGTTTTTGCATCGGCCGCATTTAAAAATATGGCCGTAGCCAAAAGGTTAAAAATGAAAAATTATCAACACATATGACTATTCTATAAAAAGTAGTTAAAGAAATAAAATGTTTTATTTACTATTGAACCCTTTAGTTTTATCTCCCGAATCCATTTCATTTGTTATAATTTCTGCTTAAGTTAGTTTTGTTGTTTTACTTTACCTAAACCAATACTGTTTTGCTACTGATATAATATTTTGATTTAGATGGTGAATTCTCAACAGACTGAAAATATACCCTATCAAACATTTTTGAGAAAGATTTAAGCAAAATTAAGTCTATAACTTTCTGGTTTCATCTTATTGTGATTATATAAAGGATTAGTTTTAGCAACTTTCAATTATGCAGAGGCTATTTCTATTTCAAGTCATTAATTAAACCTATAAACAGATCTACCTTTGTTCCCTACTTAATTTTTTGATACATTATATTTCATCTACAAAAAGGATTGATACACTGGTCAATATAAAATTTGAAACTGAAAAGAGAATAGGTGTTCTCTTTAATACAAAGGAAACATATCATTTTCACACCATTTTTGGACATTTCTTTCATTCATTACATTATCATTACACACAGCAACCTACTGCCTAAGAATTTCAGCCGACTTAATCTTTTGATGGTTTAAAAGATATGACTCCATGTATTTCACAGCTGGCAGCAACACTGATTTTCCTATTCATTTTATAACACAATAACTCACACACATAATCAAAGATATTGTAACGCGACAACTTACAGACAATAATGCAGAGTGTACATTACTAGTGTGGCCTTGAACGACATGGGTTTGCCAACCTTAAGGAGAGAAAATTTCCCAATGGTCTTTACTTTAGAAAGATATCCCTCGCAGATGTGTGCATGCATACAAACAAAGCAAAAACTCTCGCACTAAAAAAAAATTACATTCCAGTAGAATAATCCTGCATTCTTAAGCCACAAAGCATTAGCTAAAGATCTCTTGTTTTTGGTGCCTATCAAAATGTTAAATAAAAGATTTTTTTAAAAATAAACTGATTTCAAAAGAGCTAAAAGAACTATATATTTGTTTTGTCTTTGTAAATGTTTAGTGTTTTAACAATTTTAAAACTAACAAAATTATTATACAACTGAAGAAATAGTTCGATGAACAAATGGATATAAAAAATTTAGTCACGTTTATTACAAACATAACTCTAGCAACACTATCAAAAAATATTCTCAAATTGACATATTTATTCACAGTTAGGCAGAATATTTTTCTAAATTTTTTAATTCATATTATGTTCTGTGTTACAATAAATTGAATGCTTAAATTTTCTTTTAAATTAATGTTAATTATGTCTGATATATAAAGGTATATCTTACCTGAAATCCTTTAAACAATCAATACAAGTTACATACGGATGGTTCCTGCACTCATATGAATAATGCTTTTCAACTTTACTTTTACTCAGTGAAGTCCCACAATGCTGGCACGTAAAAAATACCATTGCTAATCTAAAAACAAAAACATGTATAAACTTACCCCACAAGAATTACATAACAAAAAACTACAAAATAAACTAATTGTTTACTTGTATATTATTTGTTTGTAGATATTTGTTATATTTAATTGCATGTTTATTTATTAGATACATAAAACTTAGTAAAATCAATTCTTTTTTTGTAATTGTACATATTATCCTACGTACCAATTATGCCATAAACAAAAGTACAACACAATTTTTTCTTCCAACAGTACAGAATTGAACATGCCTTGTACTTTATGCTTATTTTTATTTCATAGTGCTTTCAAGGTATGCATAAAAGATGCATCTCAATAAATACAAAACTCAAACATTACAAAACTGTAATCGGACCTAAAATATCATATGGAAGCGAAACACTTTTCAAACTACATGTATAAATAAGACTTACTGATAGGGAAAATGGAGACTCATACCAAAACAAGATGTACATAAAGACGTAGAACCAACCGTAAACTACTTTAGAAAGAAAAACAATCTCCTTCTTTGGACACATAAAAACAGAACCAAACAGGCTCGTCAGGAAACTGGTCGAAGAAATACTGGTAAATGTCCAAAACACCAAACTAAATCACCAAAATTAAACAAGATATGCAAGAACTTGAAATTAAAATAGATTTACAAAACAAAACTGACAATAAAAAATACTAAAAGAACCAAACTCCAGATTTAAAATTATAGAAAATAAAACAGCAACAAGGATTTGTTCAGAAGACTCAAAAAAGGAAGATCTGATAGAATAAAGAAGTATTGGGAGACAATCAAGAAGAAGAATGAACAGAAAAGACAAACCAGCGTTGACTAAAGTAGTCCGCTGTAACCTCTAAATCTTTTTGACTTTCTGCTAGAATTACTATATCGTCAGCAAATCGTAGTATCTTTATCTTTTCATCTTGCACTGTTACTCCGGTGCTAAATTGTTCTTTAACTTCATTAACTACTAGTTCTATGTAAAGA
>JAAAKQ030019082.1:0-17874 GCA_010016005.3 Zanna intricata
CATGCCTGACCGGGATTCGAACCCGGGACCTCCGGATGAAAAGCCGAGACGCTACCACTCGGCTACGGAGGCCGGTGTCACTTCTATTAATATTTTAAAAATCACCTGAAAAATAGTAAAGTAACTGGAAAATCGTTGGTATACTATGTAAACAATAAAATTGACGCCCTATTAAGCAATTAATAGGACATAATACCCGGAGAAAATCTAACCCCACGTCCGTGCAATAACATCTACACACGTCCGGGGCGGAAAACGACGTAGTAGTTAGGTACTTTCAACTTCGTCGGCAAACGATCTTGATCAGGAGCTCCCTTTTGAAGTCCGGCATTGGTGGTCCCGAGCTGGTTGCGGTTGTGCTTCTCGTTTTCGCTGCTTGCAGCAGGGGCAGGAGGTATGACCGTGATTTCTTTTGTCGATGCTGAGCGGAGTATGGATGGGGAGTGCCGATACTTTTTCCGGTTGTGGAGCTGGGCTTAGGATGGGCTGCCGATGTTTTGCCCGATCCAGTATGTGAGTCATTTCGGCCCTTGACAGGTATTGTCTCATGGGTAAGGGTATCGGATCTCTTATTATTCCGTGTCCCTGAGATGTCGGTATCATGGGTCATGCAGTACCTGACACCCTCCCGCCAGGGGTAAATTTGTGGGAGGTGACTGACTGGGTGAACTAAGATAGAATCAATGATCCGGTGCACGCTAACCGTCTTTGAGCCCGTACCTTGCGACACATTCACTAGCGAATCGTACGTAGGATTTGGAACGTTCAACTCCTACAACTTCCGAGGCAGAGGGTCTACGTAAAACTGGACAACCTTTGTCTTCAAAGGCGAAGAGGAGGAGAATTTCGAATCTAGCGATAAAGAAGTCTTCATAGTTTTGGAAAACACGGATCGAATCAAGTTTCGTCCTAAGACGAATTTCCAAAGAATTTGGTCATTAAAAAGAAAGAAGATTTCTGAAAGGCTGTGCTTTCGTGATTGCCCATCGGATCACGCTTAATATGGCCAAAAGTGTTGTACTATGCAGAGATATGCTAAATTGCACAGAAGAAGAAATTTTTGAGGCGCTTCATACTCAAGCAGTTGTTGCATGTCGACCATTGAACACAAGCCGCAGCGGAAAAGTTTTACCCTCGGTCTCTCATGTTCTGACATTTAATGACCTACGTTCCCGGAAAAAATAAAGGCTGGATTTAATAGGTTGGGTGTTCGTTCTTTCACCCTTATTCCACTGTGGTGTTTTGGATGCCAGAGGTTCGCACATACAGCAGCGCGGTGCAAGAGTAAACAAGTCTCTGCTTGCGGGGACGCATTACATCAGGATGATCCGTGTAGAGATCTGTCAGTTTGTGTGAACTGTAACGGACATCATTCGACGAGATCTAGGAATTATCCAAAATATAAGGAAGAATTGACAATACAGAAGCTAAACTCTATTAAAAAATTAATTACTTTGAGGCCAGGAAAATCGTAATCAGCAAATCACCAAAGGTCGTGTCTTATGCAGAGTTTGCTATCACCCCTGTCGCTACCTTTAAACCAAAGGAAGTGATAACTGAACTGGCGCTGGCCTTAGCCAATTTAGCAGAATAAATTGTTAACGATATGATATGGAAGGGAGGGGCTAATCACCATAGCAGTCGATTCTCCTAAACTTAAAAAAAAGTGGGACATGATAGTGTTTTAATTTTATTTTGTGCATAGTTTCATACGGTTCTAAGTAGGTGTAAATTAAAAAGATAGTCAAAAAAGGACAAGTCTATTTTACTTGGGTTTTTAATTATTTTGTTATACTTTTTTCCACTTTCTTGATCTGATTTATTACATCCACTGACAATTCATAATAATTACAGTAAATTAAACATAAAATGATTGCTTTTCAGCTGTAATAAAATATTTACTTGAAAAACTAGTGAAATTCCTGGTATATTATTTTCCAGTTATTTTTCTTTCCTCACATTTATTTTCTCACTTACTTTTTTCTTCTCTTCAGTTTCTTTTGATAATTTTTAATGTTGTGTTTTTGTGGCGAAATCAAAAGTTGGCTCAAAGAAACTTTTCAAAAACTGAATGTAGAATATCAATTTCCACCTCAATTCGATTATTTGAAATCTTGTTCTAAAAAAAAATGTCATTTTATTCATCATAAAATAATATGAATTTTACAGAATAAAATCGTAACTATTTAAAACTAGTAATTATGAAGATAATGACTGATAAATTGTTAATAATTGATACGAATAGTAAAAGGACAGACGAGTGTGAAAATTACATTAAAAAGTCTAACAATATGATTTTATGGAAATAAATAAATCATAATAAGGAGGTACAATTTTACATCCATATGTATGGTGATACCAGGCTTTAAAAAAAGTTCTGATATTCAGTTTGAGAACTGTTAGTCACAGAATCAAATATAATTCACTTTTAAAGCTTTTTAAAACGAGCTACACTCGAACCCCTTTAACATCTAAAAATCTTTAGCTATAACCTGATGAATGTTTCTAATATTTCCAGAAAGAGTTAAAATAAATTCATTGATAAGTTTGAAAATTAACGCATAATTTACGTTGCATCACATCTGATAGAAAAAAATTAATAAATTAAAGCTATTTTTATTTTTTATTAATTGAATAAAATATTAATAACATTAATTCTTAATTTCAAGCCATTTTTTTGAAGTGGCTAAAAATAAATTTTCTGTCACAAGTACGAAAACTTTTGGAAAATTTTGCAAAACGATTAAAATAAAGTATTACTCAATCATATTTTTTATGTTCTAAAAACAATTTTATTAAAAGTGTTAACTTCATTTAGTATCATCTTAAAATTTTATTAAAAAAAAAAAAATGAGCAAAAATAATTAATTAGTCGTCGATTTCTTAAAATGTAGTATGTAATTTATGATAAATTCTTAATGATAACATTAATTTTAATAGAAATTCATAAAAATTAACGAAAAATTTATCCAATCTGAATAAATGTATTTTGTAATTAAAAAAAAAACTTTGTTTCAAGATCTTTTCACAAGATCTGACACCTCACCACACCGCCTCTACTTCCTGTTGTATAGTCACGAAAAATGAATAAAGATTTGGGATTGCTTTCAGGTGGATAAGGGAGTTTTTTTATGCTCCATAGAACAGAAAAAAAATAGTTTTTAAATGTTAAAAATTTAGAAGTTATAAAAAACCGTAAAAAGTGTCTATCAAATACTTCTTCAAAAAAATATCTTTTACATTACCCAAGTAATGTAAACCTTTAAACGTTAATTAATTTGACTAACAGTAATTACAATTACCACTAAATCCAATCTCCATGGTTGTTATCAATCATTACTGACGTGGTTAATAATGTCAATTACAGATACTGTAAACCATACAAGTAAATACGAAAACAATATTCAATCTCTGCAGTGCGATGCATTTAGCAGATTACCCACTCGATTATGAGATGTTAATTAATACTGACGTCATTAATGAAATTCTGTACCGAAAATCAATTTCCTGTCTCAATGCATTTTCTATTAAACTCGCTCGAAATGCAGAGCGTTCCTTGTATAGATTTGTAAACTACTTTTGCTATTACCCACCTAACTAATTAGCTCTCTTCCTAATAGAATACTACTGCATTATCGGACGACGCTCGGAGAGGATTTGTCTGCAATCTGATTAGAATATATCTACCATCGTATAAAGATTCACTTAGGTTAAGGGGTACCCTGTTTTAATTATAATATTTGATAATTCTATAGAACACTTTTATTGATGGGATTGTTCATTAAAAACCTTTTAATAATAAATTTAATATATGTACGTGTAATTATTTTTAAAATCGTCGTAATTTTCCAATTTTTTCTCATTTGATTTTACTAAAAAATTAAATAATTAGAAAAATAATAATAAAATTAATAAACTATTTTACATAAGAATATAATTTAAATGAAATAAAAATAGATATATAAAACATATTCGTTTTCGAGATATCTCGATTTTCAATTATACATATCCCCAGATTCTATCTAAATTAAAAGGTTAGTTGATCAATCAATGGTAACAAATTTTTTTATTCGATTTGCATCCTTCTTTAAAAAAATTCTTAAAAAAATTTATCAGTAGTCGAATTTTAAGGTCTTTAATGTGTCGCATAAAATATAACTACTAAATTGTGACCCAGCAAAATTCATTCTAATTTGATTTCCCTGTTGCAATTAAATTCAAATAAAGGTTATTTAACTTAATAGTTAAATCAGTAAGCTATTTTCTTCGTCGGATATAAAATATGAAATAACTTTTAATATAGTTTTAAGCTTAACTGTAAAAACGATGTAAATAACTTTCTTAAATTATTCTTTACTTTGTTTGTTTCAGAGAGAAGATTTGGCGGGTACAGAATCGTGCCAAAATCTTGTAAAGACATGACATCAAACGGAAAATCCAAGGGTGTCTGCATGTTCAACTATGAATGTAGCCAGCGCGAGGGTACAGTCGTAGGTTCTTGCATGGACGGATTTCTTTTCGGCGCTTGTTGTCGACTTCCCCCGGGTTCTGCCTTTACACCCGTGGATCATCTTCTCTCTTCACCTTCTACTCATTCGACCACATCTATGAGCGTACCTATAGAGACCGCTAGTAATTCGGTTCGACCGATGACCTACAAACCTGCACCTGATACTATTCTAGTACACAAAAACGGAACGGTCGTCCAAGACACAAACAGTCCTGAAGAATTTGAAATACTTTCATCGAAACCGGAGTTGAGTACTTTCACTTACGTTTCAGGACTAGATCATCAAAAAGATGAAACTACGGATATAAAATGGACGACGTGGACTACGGGGACTGAGTTATCTAAGAAACCTTCGGATACGGATCTCAATTCGATTAAAGATGACGGATTAACTCACACGACATCAAGGTATTCGCCTAAACCCGGAATGTACAGCACAAACAAGGCGCAAGATGAATACTGGACTCAAAGTAACTTCCATTCGACGGTTCAAACGAGCTACTACTCTTTCAATAAAGATCCCGTAAAACACAGGCCGGATAAAATTACTACTTCACCTATGCCTCCTATTCCCCCCACAGATAATAATGAAGATAATATGATAAAAGTGCCGACGTTAACGGTAGAAGATTTGAGCGAACAAGATGTTGAAGATGCCACCAATGCGGCATCGATAAATCACATTCTAAATATTTTAAACGACACTACTCCCATAAAAACCAACTCGTCACCGTCGCTATCGACATGGGTAGCGATAAGCGGGAAGCCTGAAAAATCATCTACTTCTGTTTATTATTCTTCGACTAATCAGTATATGACGACTCCTTCCACCGAAAAATATCACTATTCTACCGACCAAACGCATTCTTCTATCGGTGTAAGTTCACCGTTGTACCAAGAAAAACCTATAAGTTCTACCACTATGATCTATAATAATCCGTCTACGACCATCTACAAGAAACCTTCTTCTCCTAGCAATTCAATTTATTATACTTCTTCGACTTCTTCCGATTCGTACCCTTACCAGCATCATAAGCCATCTACTCTTTCTTCTCATTTTAACTCCTCCCATTATTACACCCAAACTCCTCCCACAACGCATTATTATTACTATGATTCCACCAAACCAGTAAGGCCTACTCAAGCCAGTACGACGACACAGAATATAGCAGGCCCTTCGTTTCAAGTTACACCGCAAGTAAATATTACACCGAAACCGCAGTCCGGAGTCACTAGTCAAGAACCGGCTCCGACCGTAATAGTTTTAGGACCTTTACATCCGGTTTCTACCAAAAAACCCGTTACTACCACGACCAGCACTACTTATCGTCCGCCAACGACGGAAGCGCCGCAGAAACATGGAACTATCGTTACTATTAAACCGCAACAAACCACTATAATTACCCTAAAACCAGGTAATCGACCGCAAAAACCTTCAGTAGATCCACATAAACCGCAGTATACACAAATAATAATTCCTAATAAACCGTCTAATTCACAACCGGACGTAATTATAACGACATCTTCAGGACAATACAAGCCACCTGTACATCAAGTTCACTACGAACCGGTAAGACCACCTATTTCGGAAGCAGGTACTTATATTACAGCAAAGCCTCAGCTTCCCGTCGCCCAAAAACCTCCCTACGGTACAATAAAACCTTTATTTCAAAGTCCAGAGGTCGACATAATACCGGAAAGTAACAATTCGACAGAGCTTTTCGCATTCCCACCTGTACGCGATCCGAATGTCAATCTAACCGCTACCCAACAAGATATAGACCAAACTACTTTAATCGATGAAAATTCGACACCTCATTTTACAGTCGATGAAAATTTAGATAATAAAGTCCACGGTTTCGTAGAGAAAATAGTCCAGTCTCTAGAGGGAAATTTTGTAGATTTAGAAAACGTTCTCCTAGACGGTGGGACGCAGACAAGACCAAACGTTACTGTTAATCAAGTTCCCGTGAAACGGCCGACGACGACTATCAAACCGCAGCAAAGTAGTACAACAAAAAGACCGATTAAACGACCGTCATCCCCATCGCCTAGTTCTCCAAGACCTACTACTGCAAAACCGACAAAACTGTCTACATCAGCATTGATAACAAGACCGCCACCCTCATCTACTACCGCAACTACGACAACAAGGAGGCCTCCCACATCGACTACAGTAGTACTTTTCCAACCGATACCGTCTTCCACAGTCAGTACAACTACAACAACGAAAAAACCAAAGATAACCAAAAGACCGACATCGACGACCCAGGCAATAGAACCGGATGTATCGCCGACAGAATCCTCAACTGCTGATACGACTACTGAAGAAATAAAACCGACAGAAATAGACTACAGAAAAGGTAATTTTATTTTACAGACTCGTTTCGTTATTTTTACCATAAATTTAATTTTCAGTTAGCAGCTGAACGATAATACTAATTAATTATAATTAACTATTGATTCATTCTAAATTTATACAGTTCAATGAATCCTTTAACAGACTTGCACAATCTTTTGAAATATTAGAATTTATAAGGCAGATTTTAATAATAAGTAATTTTTTTTGGTTGTTTTGTTTTACCTGAACGTTAACAGAATGTGGTGTTCGACCATTAATGAAGAATGGAAGGATTGTTGGAGGTAAAGGAGCGACTTTTGGTGAATGGCCATGGCAAGTACTGGTTAGAGAAGCTACATGGTTGGGACTTTTCACCAAGAATAAATGTGGAGGGGTGTTGATCACAAACAGATATGTAATAACAGCAGCTCATTGTCAACCAGGGTACGTAAAATATAAAAAATTTACTAAAGAGGTTTTTTTTTTTGTTAATAATTTCAAGTTATTTAAATCAACAAACAAATTTTATGGAGTAACCTAAATTTTACTTTTATAATTTTTAAAGTTAATCTAAAAAATACTTTTTCTTGAAGCGGTCATGATTTTATGCATATTGAAGAATATATTTTAATTAAAATCAATTAACTGCTCAATTTTTTCATGTATATATTTTAACTATTTTCTTATATTTCATGTATATTCTTATTTTAAAATATCAAACAATTAAAAAAGAATTTAAATTTAAAAAGTTTAAAACTTAAAATGCTGGAAAATTTTATTAAATATACGGTAAACATGAAACAAATATTCACGGTAATGAAACTATGACGTAAATTTTTCATTTTTAAACAAAAATGACGAAGTTTATGATTTAATAAAAGAAAGAAAGAATATTTCTTTTGAACGAAGAAAAGATAATTTACAAAATTATTTTTTAGATGGGAATTCAATTAAGAACAAAAACTTAAAAATAATGTAAAACTGGAAATACAATAAAAAATTGAAAGTTGTGTAATTCAATATTGCATTTTATTTAGACAATAAAATCCTTTCCATATAAACTTTTGATTCATTGATTAGTACATTATTCCGGAAGTCCCAGGGTATGTTGTGTTATTCTGTTGAATCAATGCCCGTACTCTGATTCAACAAATCCGTTTTGTTTGAGAAGTCTGTAGCATCATGTTACATCCTTAGATCACCAAACAGAATGTGATCTTAATTAAACCCGATATCAGAATAGTGATCAGGAGACAGTTTCGAGTAGCCGATAGGACTGAAATACTCCATCGTATAATTTGTTTTGCTTGACCTGGAACTGTCAACCCTCCCGTAGCACAGTAAGGCAAATGCTAACCCTCAGCGCAACTTCCAAACATTTTGTAGAACCTGGATGATAATAATACTTGTAATTCTATATATGGGTAGACGTAACAATAAATAAATAAAAACTTACACGCAAGACATAATTTATTATTTTATTATTAATTTATGATAAGAATAGGTTTCAAAAACGGACATACCAAAACCAAATTACTGAAATCATTTCAGTAAAGTTTATTGAAAGTTTTTACATTTCATATGCCCACGCATATGAAATGTAAACCTGAACGTTAACAGTTAAACCTGAACGTTAAACCATACGTTTCTTCTGAATTTAATTATTGTTTGGTTTTTTTTATATAAAATAATATTTCTACTTACCAGCAATTTTTAATATAAATTTCACAGCGCTTTCGGAATCATTTCTCCATCATCAGTGAATATTTGAAGTTATTAATTTAATATTCATGTATATAGATTTTTACGTATAATTATAGATAAATTGAATTAAAATTATTACATTGGTAATAGTTGATTTTCAATTAATAAAATAAGTTATACGTTAATAAAAATGTAACGTCATGTCCGTAACATTTACGACTATTATGAGCTATATTGGTTTATTATTAATCATATAAATGATAAAAAAAAACTTCTGACAATAATATAACCACTTTTTACTATGTTAGAGATATTTCCTTACAAAAGAAAAAAAAATGTAATACCTTACTCTCAATGATTGGGTGTCACACAAAGCTAATCATGAACAGATTTTTCCATCGTGAACTGCTGTATAAATATTGTCATTATAGTACAGAAAAATTGAACAATGAAAGTATCTAAGAAGAAAATAATTAGGGGTTATTGAATTATTTGTTTGACGTATACAATTTTATTCACTTATTAACATTCTAGAATCATTCAGAAATAGAGTAGGTCTGTAAAAAATGCAGTAACAAAGAATTTTTTTTTAAATAGCTCCAAAACTGTTGATCTTTAGCAGAAAAAAAAAAAATTGACACAAGCTTTTCTAAATCTCAAAAAAATTCCCTACGATTAGGTATTTCGTTTTTTGTACCTAAAAGGACAACCTACTTTTGACATTAAAAATTTCTATATCTCTTTCGAGAAAAAGAATACTTTTTATGCTCGTTTTTTGCAAAAAACTGAAAACTTAAAGATCTAATTTAAACAAAATTCTAATGACCGAGCATGAACAAAATATATAAGAAATCGACAATTTTTTAAAAATAACTAGGGTTTGGTGAATTAAATTAATTGGTGCACATATATATATATATGTGGAATAACAAAAGGAAAAAAGTTTTATATTTTGTTTTTATATATATATATATAAAGCTGAAAATATTGGCTTTTCCGCTTATTTTCAGCTTTTTTATTATGCTCCTAACTCAACAAAAAACCGAAAATTCATTGATATGTAACTTTATTCAACTTGTAATAATAATGTAGCATAAATAAATTTTAAGTATATGTGTAATTGGCTTTTATTTACATATATATAAATAAGTAAATAAATAAACACTTTTAATTATAATATCTCTTGGTTACAGATTTTTAGCATCACTAGTGGCCGTATTCGGTGAATATGATATCAGCGGTGAACTAGAATCAAAGAGATCGGTGAGCAAAAATGTAAGACGAGTAATCGTTCACCGACAGTACGATGCGGCAACATTTGAAAACGATATAGCATTACTAGAATTGGATACGCCGATACAGTTTGATACACATATAGTACCGATATGTATGCCACGCGATGATGAAGATTTCACCGGTAGGATGGCGACTGTTACCGGTTGGGGACGACTAAAATACGGTCAGTACATACAGTAATAATATAATGATGTCAAGAAATATAATATTAAGATACCGTAAAAAGTGTACAACATATGGACCACCAGAGATATTTAACTTAAACGATTAGAAAAGAAAAAATTTACTAAATAACCGAAATGTATGTCGGTAATTCTGTACTGATGAGTTGCTAAAGCTACCTTATATATTTCATTTAGTGTCTGTAATTTTCAAATCTATAATTTTGTTAAAATAATAAATGAATTTTATATTGTCTGTTGTAGACAAACCCAGTAAAATCAAGGCTATTCTATTCGGCTGAATTCTATATTTTACGTTCAGTATGACCTATATATAATAAGAGAAATTTACTTTCTTATTAACATAAACATAAAAAATTAATTTATTTGTATTTTCTACACAGAAAATCTATATACTAAAGAACTTTTAAATTCTAATAATAATAATAATAATAATAATAATAAATTAGCTTTAATAAAACTCAATCTCTAATAATTAACCGACCATACAGGGGCCCGATTTTCTCAGGTTTCTCTGACCAAAGACGAAGTCTACAAAGAGCACTAGTTCATGACCTAGTACGAACGTTGTACATTATTTCTTTGAAGATTATGCAACAAAAGGGTTTGTACAAAATAAACTTTTAGTGCTTTAATCATGTGATTATCAACAACAGGTTTTACTAGCCGATCCTTACAACAGCAGCTTTCTTTGACTGGTACGCTGTAAAACCCGTACCGCATCAATCATGTACACTTCATCGTTATTTATCTGCAATTATCTACAAAGTTATCTACTAAATATTTTTAAAACTTTTTATTACACACTTATTACTTAAATCTTTTTGTAATTTTAACTGATACAATAATTAGTTATAAGCTTAAAGTTATTTTTAATTTATTTTAAATTTTAATTCAATTGAATCAAATAATATGATGTCACTCCATTTGAGTAAACCTCTTAATAAAATTTATAAAATAGTTTTCGGCAGAAAAGGAAATGAAAAGAAGATTAAACAGTTGAATATTTGAAATTTTAATTATAAACAATATATCTTGCCTATGAGTTCTTAATTTAAAAACTCTGTTCATAAAAACAGTAAAAAAAATTTTGCGTGATCTTATTTTATAGCCCAATTATTTTTCTGTTAATTTTTCCGTACATATAAATAATAAAACCGTTTGGATGAAAGACAAAGGCGAAACACTGTATGTTATTAAAAATAAAGAAAGAAATGCAGAAAAATAAACATAATTATTTTATTGTAATTTATTTATTGTAAAATTTATAACTATTTTCAAAGAAAAAAAAATAATAAAAGGTTACAAAGGTTATGAAACAAATTAACAGCGAAAATATAATTTTAGTAGGGTTAATGTTTCATAATGTACAATCCTTTAAGGTAAAACTTTTTCAGTTTTTAATTTTAACTTAGTGTAAAATTTTATCTTTCAGATTATAATTTTCGTAGTTATTTAACTTTTGTTAAACAGTAACAAGAATCTTGGTCAGAAATAATTTTTGCGGTGTTCTGAATCAGATGTATATTACAGAAGAAAGTAATTAAAAAAGTTCCTATCTTAATAAAAGTTAAAGCAACAACAAAACTTTTTTTTTTCCTTATAATTAGGTAAGGTTACGATAGTATGCAAGAAATAGCTGTTGACGTTTTATAGTTATGTGTACTTACAAAGGTTATGTGGCTTTTATCAACCAGATAACCGATTATAGTTTGCATCAGTAAAAAATAATTATCCACTATAAAATTTAAGCTAAAAAACCTTTACTAGGTTTTTAAATTTCAATGTCATAAAGAGTTGGAAACTATAATCTTAGATTAAAAAAACTATCGCAGTGATGCTTCATTACTGTTTGCTAAAATAATAATATTTTAGTAGTATAACAAACAAATAATTTATATAATTATATTTTCCTTTTACCAACATTCATTTACACAACTGTGTTTAAGGGCTTTTAGAGATTACTACTCCATCCTCAGGAACAATGATAATATATTTTATGAATTTTACTTTACATATCAATAATCTTTTTTAACGAATTACATTTTTTTTAAAAATAAATGTAACAGCTGATCGTCAGGAGTTAAATAAAGTCAAATTAATAAGGTCACAATTGTTATGAATTTTATACTAACATGACAGCATGACATGACTTTCTTACTAATTTGACTTTATTTAACTCCTGACGATCAGCTGTTACATTTATTTAAAAAAAATGTAATTCGTTAAAAAAGATTATTGATATGTAAAGTAAAATTCATAAAATATATTATCATTGTTCCTGAGGATGGAGTAGTAATCTCTAAAAGCCCTTAAACACAGTTGTGTAAATGAATGTTGGTAAAAGGAAAATATAATTATATAAATATGTATATATTGTTACCAACCGGCCATGTTTAATAAAATTAATCTAAATGATAAACAAATAAGCATTTCGCAAAAATTCATCATTTGTGTCTCCTTCATAAATATATATATATATATAGGAAGGAAATATAAAATTCAATCTTTTCCTTGTGATTTTAAAATTTTGGGAAGTTTTAATTTGCATTTTTTTATTGTGTAAGAAACCGAGATTGAAAACAGTAACTAAAAAAGGGAGAAACATCTAATATAGATTACAATATTTGAATTTAATTTTTGTTCGAATACAATTGATAAAAGTGCGGGTAAAACGTAGTTGTTTTAAAATATTTAATTTATTCGAAAATAAAAATAAAGTTTGTATTTAAGAGTTTTACATTTTGGAAGATCGTTCTTTTCTTGAAAAAATAAATAAAAAAAGTGTGTGCATTGTTACACAAAAGAATGGGATATATTAATTTATTATTTTGCACTATTTACCCTCAGTCTACTAATGATTCATGTAAAATATCCGAGTCACAGAAACATAAATGAGAATTCTTTTTTCTTAAATTATGCAGAGAAATAATTTTCTAATTGGGTTTTTGATTTCAATAACTTGGAAAAAAGTTAAGGTTGTTTAATTTATCTAATTCGGAAAAAAGATTACATTCCAAAAACAATTTACAAAATATCTGAATCTAGATGACACCTTCGATTGTATACAATCATCATCAGTAGACATAATAACGAAAAAAAATTACATATAAAAATGTAAATAAACAAAAATTTGAGAAATAATTATAAAAAATAATTGACAAGTTAACAGTACTTGCGAATCATTATAAAACAAGTATTATGATTGATATTAAAATGACAATAAAAAACAAAAGTAATAATTTTCAAATAATTGTTATCGTTTTAGGAAATCTCAATAAAAGGTATGAATTTAATTTAAAAACATACAAATCCTCTAACACTCTCCAGTCTAGACTCTACCACGATTTAGTGCAGACTTACTTTATTGGCTGGGTAGATAACACCGATTTCAAGAAAGGTAAAGGACAGCGTGAGGTTTAAATTAATCAAATAAATATTCACCTATTTATCATCATCTAGGCCCCGGAGAATCTTTTGGACTGTTGTCAGTTCGCCCTGCGTACGGTGACATGAAAAACGCGACGATAATTACAACGTACCGTGCCGCTTGTAGGCTACTGGAGAGACGTGTAAAGATCGGCTGGGTTCGATGCAGAGCGCATATAAGAGAAGACACCGATCGTTGCTACAGATGCTTAGGTACAGCGCACCGTAGCTCCAACTGCAGGGGTCAAACCGCCTAGACCTTTGTTTCAACTGTGGTGGAAAAGGTCACGACATACGAGATTGCGCTGAATCAAAGATGTGTTTAGACTGCGGGGGTAAAGATAATCGCACGGGAGGCTTTGAGTGCGCTAAGAACCGTAATAATTAAGCTACTATTATCTAATGATAACCGTAGCACTCTCTCCACGATCTCGTAGGAGAAATCGCTAAGAGATATAACGCCGACTTTCTAATATCCACGGAGCCGAACAAGTATGAAGCTACCAAATTTGGTTGGATTAGGGATGTAGCGGGAGATGTGGCAATAAAAAATATAAGTGGAAAATTGTCATGCATACTAGCTAAGTCTGACCATAGCTAAGGCCTAGTCGCAGTCCAATTGTCTAATACGTTGGTTATTGGAGCTTATATTTCTCCTAATTGCAGCTTACATGATTATGCTGAGTTTATGGGTAAATTGCAGCTACCTTAATTTCTAGATCGACTAAACGTGATATAATACTGGGAGATCTAAATTATAAGACCAGGCTAGCGGGTAGCTCATACACCAACAGAAGAGGTGAACTACTCTCAGACCTGATGTCATCTTGAGGTCTAAGCTGCCTGAATGACGATAACCCTACGTTCGAAGCTAGAGGATACGCATTGGTGTGGGATCTGACATTAATCAATGATAGATGGGACCACGATCTTTGTAGTTGACGGGGGTACCTGACGATGAAACAGGAAGCGACCATTACACAACGATATTCGAGCGAGGCATGTAATTCCGTATTTTTTAAATCTGAACGAAGGTTTTTAGTAAAGTAAAATCGCAGGTAAGTAGAGACTGCCAGAAGGGTGGCTGAAATAGTAGTTTAGGATTTCTACGTTATGCCAGAAAGATTACTGTCGGTAAAAACTGAAGAACTCAGCAGGATCTCGGCTAGATCCAGAGGACACAAACCTTCTTACTGTGGTTCGCCACAATCGCCGGTATGTGAAAGGAGATGTTGCGTTTACGTCAAGTCAAACAGAGACTTCGTCGTGAGGGAGGAGACAGATTAGTCGAAGCTGAATGACAATATATAATTCAGACGAGATGGTTTAATTTCGAGATTAAGATGTCTAAGAGGAGCAGTTGGCTGGACCTTTGAGGGGAACTGGATGATGACTCGTGGGGACGGGCATATCAAATTGTCACTAAAAGATTTGGAAGAGATTGCCCATCCTCACGAAGGAACAGGCCGCTTCTCAGATCTCGCGCCTTTTTCCTGAAATAAATGAGTAGGTGTTGGATCCAATTCCATCTGATATCAGGAGATACACGTTGGCGGAAATTAGTCAAGTGGTTCGTAGATTATCGGACAAGAAGCCCAGGACCTGACGGTGTCTCGGTGCTTATTTTAAAGGGAATAATGCAATTGATACCATCAATTAAACAGATGCACTCAATTGAGGCTTAGCCTGAAGTGAATACCCTGGATGCTGGAAGAATTCGAGAGTAGTGTTCCTGCCTAAAGCCAAAACCGCTGAAGCAGTCATAGATTTTAGACCGGTCTGATTACCAATATCGGTAAGAGTGTAGAGCGATTAATCGCCACAAGAATCGTGGACGAACAGAGATTTGGAAATGAAATTCACCAGAATCAATTCGGGTTTAGGCAGGGACGGTTTACATTCCAGGCTGTTTCCAAAGTAGTTAGAGGGAGTCCGGGGAACATGGCGAACAAGAGGTTTGCTGTTGTTGATTCTGTTAGACATAAAGAATGCATTCGGGTCAGTGATGTGGGGCGCGATCGTGGCCGTCCCCTTAAACAAGGCATCAGCCCATACCTCAGAAGCTAGATTCAATCCTTCCTACTAGACAGATGGCTGCAAGCAGATACGGAAAAGAACAGTGTAAATTTCCAAGCCAGTTGTAGTGTTGCTCAGGGCCTCGTTCTCGGCCCCCTGTTATGGAACATTGTGTAAGATGGCGTACTTAACCTGGAGCTTCCGGAGGGGGTCCAGACGGTGGCCTACGCAGATGACCTAGCAGTATTGGTGGAGGGCAGAAGCAAGGAATATGTTCAGAGGCGAGAAAATGATGTGCTCAGAATAATCCGGGACTGGATGGCGACCCAGAGGCTTGAACTGACATCAAATAAATGTGAGTTTATCATACAAATAGGATGTCGTAGATTAGCTTCTTTAGACCTAAGAATTGTCGGTCACCGGCTGCAGACTGCGCACACAGGTATATACTTGGGAGTTATCTTGGACGGGGAGCTCCGGTTTTCGGATCATGTTGCAGCATGCTCCAACAAGGCAGATAAGACGCTGAGAATGCTGACCCCCAATAATGTCTTCGCGTGTAGCCTCCACTATGTTGTATGCTGCCCCTATGTGGTGTCCCGCGGTGTCCAAAAGACGAAATTTGGTGAGGCTTATAAGTGTTCACAGGAGATCTCTTCTCGGGGTGGTTTCGGCCTACCCAACTATCTCCTACGAGGGGGTCTGTGTAATATCTGGCGTACCGCCTATAGCTAATTCAAGGCTAATTGACGAACGCAGTGAGAGATATCGGCGAAGGAGTAGGGAAGAAGCCAGAGCTCTCGTACATAGGAAATGGAAGGAGAAGTTGGCTACAGGCAATAAAGTAGCCTGGACCAAAAGATTAATTAATGATCTAGATGCCTGGTGCGAATGATCACATAGTGATGTCAACTATCACATCACACAGATGCTATGTGGACATGGTGAATTCGAGAACTACTTGTACAGGATTGAAAAACGAGACTCTTCCACATGCATGTTCTGCGATCAGCAAGATTGTTTTGAACACACACTGTTTGCCAAGAGTGGGATGAAGAACGAAGAAGAGCAAACCTTGTTGGGCTTCTAGCAGACAATTTGATTGGCTTTTTACTGAAATCTAGAAGTAATTGGCTTTTGTTTGACAGCTTTGCCAGCGACAATTTTACGAGCTAAAGCAAATGAATGCCGGAGAAGCTATCAGTAAAAAAAAAATTGAGACAAAAGACCATAACCGGAGGGGGCGCTCATATTCGTATAGGCGTCCCCCATTTGAGTGGGCATTGGGGTTTATTAAAATGATAAAAGACCGAGACCCGGCCTCCGGGAGGGCGGATGTTGGGGACGGCCGAATCCGACCTCTCCGTTTCCGGGGGTTAGAGGCAAATGGCATATGACCTAATGTGGTCGAGCTGCCGTTCCGGACATACAGCCAGTGAGCGAGAAAGCCCCGTTAGTGGCAGAGACACTCCACTGGGTTGAGCAATACATAAGTGTAGGTCCGACCCATGGAAGGAGGGAAAAAAATATTCACACCTATGAATAACATTTTAAAGCCGCGGATAACTGTTTAATGTTATTATCATTAAAGACTTTCGCAAAAGGGTTTTTATTAAGTATAAAATTCAAACAGGTTCTTGGACATTGATTCAATATCGATATTCAGCAATCAGTAGTTTCTGCTACTATTGATAAGTACTTTTCTAAGTGTCTAATTACGAACATTACTCAAAATTTTCATTTCTAAAAAATATTTGTGTGACTAGTTTCCAGGCAATGCTGGTCAAAAGACGATTACTTTGCTTCTCAATGTAAACAATGAGCTAAAGACTATAACTATAAACTTTTATTTAGTTTCTCCTGCGTAAACTAAACTGCAATAATTACTTTTACAAATTAATCTGAAATTAAATGAATAAGGTTTTTTTTTTTTTTAAATAATTATTTATGAAGTTATTGACATAATCAAACAATGAATTTTTCTATAGACTATTTTCTATAGACTAATCTTTCTATAGAATATGTTCAAATAGGATTACCTATTTGAACATATCTGTTGATAGGAAGATATTACATAAGAATATTAGTTAGGAAGATATTTATTATTTACCAGATTTTGGCATATTAAGATTATATGATAGTGTCCATCAGTTATGCTAGCTAATTAAGCATTTAATGTGGACTTCGTACAAGTGACAATATCTATAAAAAAAATGGTCGTGGAAATGAATAAAATGCATCACACACACACACACGCGCTCTCGCTCGCTCGCACACACCCTCACGCGCGCGCGCAGATGGGGAGGGGAGGGGGTAGAGAGAGAGAGAAAGAGTGAGAGAGAGAGAGAGAGAGAGAGAGAGAGAGAGAGAGAGAGAGAGAGAGAGAGAGAGAGAGA
>JAAAKQ030019093.1:0-17872 GCA_010016005.3 Zanna intricata
AATGTCTGCTCCAGAATATGCTTTGCAATCGAGGAGTTGATTTCTAAATCTTTGTTTAACCATGATGTAATCTATCTTTATCTTGCATTATCACCAGATTTTTTTCCATGTGTATATTCTTCTATTATATTATTATCTTTATTCTTCTATTATTATCTTTATTTATCTATATTCTTCTATTGTGATTTTTAAAAAATGGATGTTGGAAATTACTACATTATTCTTTGTGCAACTCAATAAGTCGATTGCCTGTTTCATTCCTTTTGCCCAGCATGTATTCACCCACAATATTTCCTTCTTTGTCTTTTCTGATGTTTGCATTCTGATCTCCAACTATTATTAAATTTTCATCTCCTTTTATGTGTTAAATTGCTTCATCAATTTCTTCGTATACACACTCCACCTCATCATCATCATCATGGGCACGTGTAGGTATATAGACATTAACAATCATTGTCGACTTAGGTTTTGATTTTATCATTACAATCACTCTACCGTTAAGCTGTTTGAAACACTCTACTCTCATCTCTATCTTCTTGTTCATTACAAAACCTACTCCTGCCTGTCCTTTATTTGCTGCTGAGCACATGTCTATGACTATGAAAAGTACAAACAGAATAAAATCAAGCCTAGACATCAAAATATTAAACAACAAACAAAATCCATATAAGGTTGTTAATATTATTAGGAAGGAAGGAAGGTTATTGTGCTGCTTTAAAACAAACAAAAAAAAACACTATACTACATAAAAAAATAACAAACCTTGTGCTGGTTGACAGAGTGATACAATAGTATGCAAATTAAATTCAAGTGTTGTACTAAATATTATACTGAGCAGACTGGATACATGTTTATCCATTGGTACAGGGAATTCCTACAGCAATATTATCAACTCTTGTAAATCTTCCCATAGAAATTATCTAGATATAACAATTTATAACTTTACAAAATTTACACGTAATATATAAAAGCCACAAAGTTAATAACATCTATATAATAAGTTTACATCTGTGTAGTTAGTTTGATAATAGTAGCATATTAAATGGACAAATGCAATGTAAATTTTAATGATTGATCTCATACTAAATAGGGTTTTTATTGCTATTGCTTATTTTATTTTTATTGCTATAAATATTTAAAAGTTCTAAAAAGTATATTTCTATACATTTAAAAGTGACTTATTTTTTAAAAAAAATTTAAGGCCCTTAATCAGTAAATTTTAGTTCTGGGCATCATATTTCTATACAAGCTGATTTGTGTTTTTAAAAACATTTGGTTACAACACATACTATTTAAAAAAAATTACAAAAACAATTTATGTAAAAAAAAACAAAAAATACCTCGTTCCCATAACTTAATGGGGTATATGCATGAAATCATTGTGAACACTGCAGTTTACTGTGTTTTTTTTTTTTTACTTTGATTGACTAATTAATGAATCATTAAAAAAACTAAAGTGTTTTCATCCTCACTTTTTGTATGTATGTATTTAAATTTTATTATCCTAAAAACAATTATTATTTAACGTATGCAATAAATTACTTGTAAGGAACTACATAAAAGGGAAATGTGAATTAGAATTTTAAAGTCTTTATGTTAACCAGAAGTAGAGAAAAAGATAATTTATGCAAACTGTTGTTTTATCCCCTAGTTACAGGCTGGGAAAATTTAGTTATGAAGGGCTGTAGTTTATGATGCGCATTACTAACCCTTAATCATATCTAACTGGACAGTGCTATTGTCATCTCTGCTTTGTCTTTTCTCAAGGGTGTATATATTTTTTATAGGGCTACACGTATGCTTGGATGTTTTTTGTTTCGAATACTCACATGTCTGCAATTTAATCAACAATTTTTTATATTGAAAATGTGTAGATACATTCCAAATAAATACACATACACACATGAAAGATGGTTACTTTTTTATTTATATTATAACAAGCCAGTCTAAAGGAATTAAGTAAGTAATGGATTCCTATCAATTAAAAAGAAAATATTAGAAAATATAATAACAGGAGGAATCCAGAAAGAGGCTAAAAAAACCCTTTTAGTAAATGTAACATGTCTGTTTAACAATGGACCTTTTTAATATTACCCCCTGACACACAATAAACAAATGTTTGTACTGTGAGAAGAGTTACCGGTCCAAGGTTTGGAATTTCAGGAAAAATGTGAGGCTCTATCAATCATTCTCTTGCTTCAAGTTGGGTCCAGTCTGGCAGGTAAAAGAGATAGGAGTATAAATACTCTGAGGAAGGCCAGTTAAAAATCAGTTCCATGAGGAGAGTCTGCGATACAATTCTGCAAATGTGAGTTTTGTGAATCAGTCTGCGATACATCATTCAGTAAGAGTATTCTGTAAGGAGGTCAATGAAGAAGCAAATTTCAAATGCAGGTTTGATGTAACTAAAGCGACACCACGAATAACTCCAGTACTCGAAAACAAGAAATGGTTTGGTGAGTGAGTGTAAGACTATAAAGGAAAGAGATAATGTACTAAATTTCATTTATAAATTGTTAGGATAGTTTTATTTGTGAACATCAAAGGTATTTGTAGTAAAAAAATTTTGTACTTATCTTATCAATGGTTAATACAAGAGCTAAGACTACTGGTTAAGAGTGTTAAGACTAGCAGTCATACTAATGTCTTTTGTCAATGGAACTGAATTCTAGTTTTCATTATTTATCTACCTGTGAATAAATCCTGACGAGTACTTTAAATTCTGTTTTGTTGTAGTTGCTGTTTATTATTATTAACATTATTTATGATTATTTGTTTGTTATTGGCATCTAATATTATTATTATTATTTACTGCTCCCATTATTTTATATATTATTGTGAGATGTTTTTATTGTCTGTTATTATTATTATTAATATTATTCTGATTATTATTGTGTTTGTGACTTTTTATTACTTATTAACTTCTTTATTTATACTTTTTTTTATTTGTTTTATGATTGTTGTTTTTTTACTGTTATTATTATTAATATTGTCATTATTATTGATTTTCTTCATTTTCTCACTTTTTAAACCAATATATTGTAATTATAAAAACATTTTTAACTGCCAATGTTGCAAGATACTGATCGAGCCTTGAACGTGCAGTAATATTTTTAAAATTATTTGATACTATTAATCATTTGCTAAAAATCTTTTATTAATCATATTGAATTCATAAATCTTTACATTCAGAAGCAATTTTTTTTTGTTAGCATTCTAAATATTGGAAAAGAAGAGTTCATTCTGTAATTGGAAATGGCAAATTGCTGTCAGTAATTGAGTTTGTGAAGTGATATGACACAATATAAATTTTAATAATATAAAAAAAGTGAATTTGTGTTCATGAGATTTTCATATTGTGCACTGTAAGTAAACTGTATGATGAATGATGAATATGATTTATGATATATGATATATGTTGTGTTTATCACCTTTCTTATTCTTATTTCTTAGGTTAAGCCTGAAGAAATTAAATTCTGTCATTACTTTGATTTTCAGAAAAAAATTACCAATTTTAATTCATATATGCCAATATACTGTAACTTTTTTTTAACTTATTTTGGCAACACAGTTTGCCACTAATTTGCAAACACATCATATTTATGATTATTTAAAAAAAAAAAATTTGTTAAAAGTTCTACTAAACAAGACTAGGGAACAGTGTAGGTGGGAACTGTTTATACAGTCAGTTATAAATCTTAAAGAGCATCTGTAATTCAACAATTATGTTAATTATTGCTAAAATAATATGCTAATATAATATATTATATACATTAATATAATAATATAATATGTTATGTAATATAATATATTGCTAATATAGTATTGACTGCTAAATAATATGAATAATAATGAATAACTAAATACATACTCTATTGTAAAATTTATTCTTGCTTTTCCAAACTCATTACTATAAATTGTTTATGGGTTTATTTTTCAAATGTTTACTCAACAAAATGTTAACTTTTAAAAATGATCTGAGCTTTGTTGGTAAACAAAATAAACTAAGAATTACGGTGTTAGTGGCTGCAAACATGCTAGGAATTGAAATACTTAAAATGTTGATAATCAGCAAAAGTAAAACTCTGGACTGTTTTTGAGGAGTTAAATCTCTAGAGGTAGACTACACATTTAACAGAAAGGCATGGATGACTGTTGACATTTTTATAGAGAGGGTAAAAAAGTTGGACAAACTGATTACCAGACAAAAAAGAAAAATTACTTATTGATAATTGTACGGCACATCCTCAAGGCGTTAATTCTTCATTAAATAACATAAAAGTCGTATTTTTCCCATCATAGTCAACATCAATTATGAGCCAATGACTCAGGGGGTAATTAAACATTTTAAATTATACTGCTGAAAAAGAATCCTGAAAAAAAAAATTGTTACTATTCTAGAGAACAATGAAAGTGTATCTGTTAATATTGTTGACCTCTGGGAGTGCATTTCTGAATTAAAATACAGAGGATAACAATTTAATTTTACGATTGAAAACTTCTAAAAATTTAAAAGTTTTTAATACCACCAAAATTTTTATACTTTTAAAATTCTACATCTTGAAAAAGAAAAACTATTGTACATCTTGTTGCTCATGTAGTTATTCAGTAATGAAGTTTCTGTATCTCTATTGATAAGTCATTTTCCCATCTGTAATTCACATTTTTTAAAATGGTTATTTCTAATAATCTGTGATGTCGTTTGCAAGCAATATCAGGTGAAAACCAATTTCTTTTGTCTTCTATATTTAAAATCAGCCGAATACTTCTGTACTTCAGTACAAAAATTTTTCTCTTAGTTTGTCTACAATTATCTTTACAAATTTATTATAAAAATCTGCTCTTGGGATAGATTTAATTTTATCTTCATTGTTTTTGTGGACAGAACTAAATTTTATAAACTTTGCTACATTAAAGGTATTATGCATGTAAATAGTTGCATATTTTTTTCTATTATGTTCACGTTTAAAAAAAAATTAAATGGAAAATATGATGGCTAAAATAAATGAAGAAAAAAATACTAAATAAGTTAAGACTGTTGCCAGGAACTGAATCAAAGAATAGAAGATCTTTATTCATCCATCTTCTCCATAGTGTTTAACTGTAGTGTGTAGTATTAGTTTTAGAAAGAGCAATCTTAAGTAGCAACATTTGTATTTAAAATGGCACGAACGTGAAGTATAAAACGTTTAATTAACAGTCAATTAAAAACAGTCCATCATATACAATGTTTCTAATTATTAGTTTTTAAATTATTATGTTTATTATTGTAGTTATAACATTTTGTCGGCAGATATTTTGATGAGCTGATTGTGAATCTCAACTGGTAACTTAGCAGCTGCAATAGTGTTTTTATTAAATGGATTCAGCACTCATCTCTTTGAGAAATCATTTTTATGTTCCAGGAAATACTCCGCCAACTGAATTTTTAGCTCACGCAAATTCATCTTCATGCTATCCAAACTATGGTGAATAATAGTGTCTTCATCCAAATTTTTTTCAATATAATCAGAATTGAGTGGATACATATCAAAGTTTTTACTTTGAAAGTGAGTAATTGAGAAATCAAGCTATTTAATGGTAGCTTGTACTTTCTCTGTTATGATAAAATGTTTTTATCACATCCTTGTACATTCAGTTGTTTAAATGCAAGAATACATCACCTAAGTAAGCCAGCAGCAACATAACTCATTATTTTGTAAACACACTGAGAATAGCGTTTGTTTATCCTGAAAAAAAAAATTATTAATTCATCTCACAATTCCAATAACCGGGTTTAACACTTTCCCATGAGACAAACATCTGACTTTTGTATGGAAAAGAGATTTGTTCTTTTCAACCATTCCATCACATAATGTAGCAAAGAGCCACAGCTAAATAGTTTTAACTAGGTTTCATTGGGTTGAGGTTGGAGGGTAGTGAAAAATATTAAAAATATTGCGAAATATAATATATATATATATATCTTTTTTTACTTTGGAGGTTGTGGACCTAAAATTGTTGAGAATTGGTGCTTTAGACTATTAGCAAATAATTATGAGATACTTGTACAGAATGTCAGACTCTTTCATTTCTTATTTGGATAAACCTAAATCCTCATTAATTGATTAAAACATACCTGTGAAGGGGAAATGAAGTTTTAACTGAATTTCTATAACTTTAATGTAGAAAAGATTTTTTCTATACACCAGTTATCTAGTATTAAATGTGGTACAATGGTGGTTAATTCTTACAATCGCTTATATTTTAGTGCTAAGTTCACCTTGATAATGTTTCCCAAGCACCAGGTAAGTTCTTATAAATAGTTCATTCTTGCTCAATAATCCAGGGATGTTACAAGCTGGAGAAATTCTTATAATATTGATAAATTCCTATGGGCCCCAATTAAACAAATTTGCATTTCATTCAAAGTATCAATCATTATTTATCAATAGTTGTATCTTCCCTTTCACTTGGCAAATTCAGTTCTTGTATGAAAAACAGATCCGATTTACATCAGACTAGATAAAAGAGGTTATTTTGGCCTTTGTTTAAACTTTAAAAGAGGAGATTTTGACCTTGAGTAGTCTTAGATTCATAAAAAAAAAAAAATTAATTACAACAATTTTTAAGGGTGAAGTCACTACTCATGAGAAGCCCAGCAAATGAAATATAAAATTTAACATAGTAATATAGAATCTATTCATGCATAACTAAAACATATAAAACAGATTTTTTTGTAAATTGTAGAAGTGCCAGATATATTAACATACATAATACTTTCATATGTAGAAATTGTTGATAATAGTCAACTCAGATATGAATTTCTCATTTTTATTTATCAATAAGTTTAATTTGACAATTTAATTAATTCTAGGAGTACTATTAATTAGTGTTAAAATTTTAAATTATCATTCATATTTTATCAATTTAATCGTCTCCCTTGACAGGAGGTTCCTCAACTTGATAATTACAAGTATTTTATTCTATAAATGTGCCAATTAATTAATTATTTATAAATCTGAATGTATGAATGATAATGATAATGTAAGGTATTCAACTGTTAACTATCAGTTAATCTAGCTAGGTTGTTGTAATATAAAATATAATAATTTTTAATGTTATACATTTATTTATAATAATATAAGTATTTTACATTAGATTTTTATATTGTTGTTTTTGTTTATAAATATAAAATGTAACTTCAGTGATAATACAGGAAATGTTTTAAGTTTTTAAAAATATAAAACACAATTAAGCATTTTAAAAAATTAAAAAAGGATTAAATGTAGGTATTCATAAATTTTATTTTTTTAAAGAAACATTTTGTCCTCCAAAGTATTAAAAATGTTATATCATGCACAAATTGGTTAATTTAACTAGCTTAAATTAATCGAGTTAAAGATATAATTATTAGAGTTAAGATAGAATAGTATGCCATGTCGGGTTGGAGCATATTTTGCAAATGTAAAACCAGTATTGCTCAGAAATATATAATTAGATTAATTCAAATCAAAATTAACTGGCAAAATGTTTTCCTCTTTTTAAGAATTTTAATATTTTGCCCTTTAGTTATTTATATATTTATAAACTTTTCTTTAAGTATCTTCTTTAATAGATGTATGAATAATAGATACAGAAAATAACACAGAAAATATTAGAAAATCATACTGCCTAGAACAAGATTAGAATTTTATAAATGTTTCTACATCTTTTTAAAATTAAAAATATATAAATTATTCTTTAAAGAAATCAAGAAATATAGGAACAAAAACTAAGTTTAGTGCAAAATTATTCTCCTGGCTTTTTGAAGTAAATAATATAGAGATTGCTGCTCAACTAATAGAATGCAATGTTTGAAGGAAATTGTCTTAAAATAAAAAAAAAAAATAAGATAATTGCATTGAATGGTGTAAAGTATGTTGACAGCACAGATTAATTACTTATTTCAATTTTGATGGTAATCTTCAAAACAGAATATTTTATACAGGATACCTAATTTCTCATACCAAGTGTTTTTTTTTAAACGGATGTAACAGTATTTTAAATTTGTAATGTATTTTTAAGATGCTGTATTATTATTTTTTATTTTCCTAATTTGGACATTGTAATCTATTTCGACTAAAGAACAATAAGCAACCCCTGCTCCCCTCGAGGCCCAATGAAATGAGGATGATTTGAATGTCATAAATGAGGTGTAGTGTTATACAGACACAGGTCAACCATTCCTGGGTCGTGTGGTTAATTGAATCCCAATCATCAAAGTTCACCTGTATTCACTATGTAATATTTAAATCTGTATAAAAGCAAGTAACTTTTACTAGAGTTTTAACCTCAGAACTTTTGGCTTTGAAAGTCAGCTGTTAAACAGCTGATTTAGCTGATTTATGTCAATTAAATTTATTTATTATCTTTGCATGGTCGTACAACTATTATTTCATAAAAGAATATTTTTATATATTAGTGTGGACTGTAACAGCTTGTTTTTTTTTTCTGTTTATTATTTTATACTTTGTAATGTTGCTGTGATCAAGGGTTTTTCATGGTCTCTCCTATCTTTTCCAGCTAAATAAGTAATTCTTTTTTGTTAACTATGGAATATAATGACACCTATTTTACCTAATTTGTACATGTATATGTGCTATTACATGAATAAAGTATTTATTTGTTGACTTAATTAAAAAATTTAACTTTTTTTCATTTAATTTATATTTTTATTAATTATAAATTATTTTGTTTGATTGTAAATTTATCTAGATTGCTTTTAATTTATGATTATTCTTATGTTATTACTTCTAAAATAAATACATAATTATTAAGATGTATACAAAGTGTTTTAGTTGGCAAATTAGGTTAAAATAGTTTTGTTTAAATTAATTTAATATTTGATTGAAATAATTGTGAAGCATTTTATTATTGCAATTGAATAGTCATAGGACTCGATGAACAAACTTTCTCAATATCTTAAAAAAGTTTTTTAACATCTTGAGTTAAGAATCCCAACTTTTCTTCATTTTCTATTGACTTTTCTCAAACATTTTTCTGTAAAGGAATGGTAGGAAGAAAAAACCACACTTTATTTAAAATAAAGAAAAACCAGCCGATGGAATGAATATTTCAAAATTATCAAAACGGTAGTAATGTTTTACAGTCTAATGTTTTGTATTATATTCCTTTTCGTCAACATTAATTCCTTTCTTAATAAACTACCAGTTTCATTACTTTTAGGAAAATACTATCCCAGTACAAAATTAAAAAAATATTTTATTATAATGATTTCGGTTATGCTTCTAAGCGTATTTTTAACGAGAAAAAATGAGATTGATTAAATGATAACAATTCATTGAATGCTCTTGACGGGAATTGAACTGGAAACAGCCGATCTAGAAGCTAGCAAGATAACCTACACTATTTACCCACTATACTACACTATTTACTTATTAATAATTAAAAGAAATGATTATTGCGCAAGTTCTGAATTATTTTACTGTAATATAACCCGATAAAAAATACTGAGTAATATTTTGCTGTGTGGAGCTACATAAACATAAAAATATGTTTTTAAGTATTAAAAACAAGGCAAAACATAGGAATGTATATATATATATATATATACATATATAAGACCAATTATATTGTAATAAATAGGAGAATATAATCCTAATAAGAAAAAAAAAACTATAACGTTAGAATAATGTTGGTATAATCCTTCTTAGATATCTGAAGAATAAACAACTAAAAAATACTATAACAATCTATATATATATATATATATATATATATATATAGATATATAGATATATATATATAATATAATAGATATATCTATATATATATATATATAATACAGATATATAGATATCTGTATTGAATAGATTTTCAGTAAATTCAAAAGGAAAAAAGAGTATACGTACATTTTTTACGATAAATTAATTGTATAATAAAGTTCCCTTGCTGCTTTCTCGGCGAATATAACTAGAATAACCACAGTATATAAGAGCGGAAAATATGGTGATCATGTCAAAAATTGAATACCGGGTTTTTTAAAAATTTTTTTCCCTGAGGATCCCGCTAGTTCATTTAGACCAAAATAACATATCTATGTATATATTTATGTATATGTGCCGTATTGGTTTTGGTCTTATACAGATGTCCTACGAAATTTTGAGGACATATTCTATTGATGAAAATAAAATAAAAAATCATTTAAACATAGCTTTGGAAACGATTCATTTTCGAGTTATGGCTAGTGAAAGATTTCTTCTGAAGCAATTGTTCTGAAATCTGTTTTATCCTATTTCACAGCTCAAATTAAATGAGAAACAACCATCTTTTCTCCTTAATTTGGGTCCCAAAAATTACAGTAGTGTTTCTTTTTATTAGAAGAGCTGAAATCTGGGCGAAATCTTTCGCTATCCATAACTCAAAAACAGAGCGTTTACAGACCTATGGTTATGTGAACGTTTTTCATTATTTTCATCAATAGAACATGTTCTGAAAGTTTCTCCGTTTCTTTGTGGGACACTATAAATCTCAGGATTGGCCAAACCAATTTTCTTCCAATTTGGTTTTAATAATTGTATGTATGGAGCATTAGTCGTGTTATTCTATTTTTTTTATTCGTTAAGGGGTTAGGGGAATATCGTGAAAAAACAATTTAGATTTTTTTCAGAGGCATCTTAAGAAAAAACTTTATTAAACCATTTTGTTACTTATAATACATCTATAAATAATCCAAAAAAGGTTTTTTTTAAAATAAAAATCAACTTCCGCCTCTTAAAATTGAAATAACTGTTTTCGTTCTTTTGCTCTATCTCCTTTCGGTTTAAATATTTAAAAAAAATTTATTGAAATTTTATACTTCATACGAAGAGTTATGAAGAAAAGAAATGTTTACAAATCTTTTAAGTTATAACTTCCGAATATAAATGGAAAAAAGTGGAAAATTTTTTTTCTTACTTTAGTCTCTATTAAAGAGGATGTTAGATTTAGAGAAAATTTTACTTAACCAGATTTGTTAAACTTAATCGATGTATGAATATTTTTAGAAAATATTTAAAAAAAATTTGTTTCTCATCTCTTAAAAATATATATTCTTTTTATTTTTGGTTGTTAATTTTTTTAATTTGTATTGCTTGTTTTTTCTTTATCACTTGCAGAGATATTAAAATTAAAGTAGCTTCGGCACCTACACTATATTCTGGACCCAAAACGAAATATAAATATTTTTCAATATTTTTAAACATTTATCTATTAAATTAATTTTTTTTTGTTACAGATTATTTCTTTTTTTTAAATTTTTCCTAGAGTAAAAAAGCCCTTTATATCAAAAACCTTTATATTCGAAATTTAGGAATTATGATGCTTAAATCTTATTTTGATTTTTGGTCCCGGCGTAACCGGGAAAGTTATGCTATACTTTGCCAGTTTTTTTCTGTGAAACTATATTTCATAGTGTTTCATCTCGTGTTTTGTTTGGTTAGAAGTGATTATTAAATTTAATTTTATCTTTTAAAAATGAATGAGAACTTAACAGATTAAAGGAAGAAGAAATAATTAAAAAGTATGGAAGACGTACGGATATTTCGGGTAGAACCTATCCTTTGGTTATAATTCAAAGTTACAACACTTCTACAAAACGCCTCCTTAAAAAAAAAAGTAAATATAATATAGAAAAATTTGTAATAAAATACTGAATAAAAGAAAAAAAATAAATAGAGAAAATTAAAAATAAAACAAAGTATTTCATATGCATCACATGAAATGAAAATTTTCCATTGTCGAGAATAGATATTGTTATCTAACATTATGATTTTATCAAAGTTGTTAAAGTCGATACCATTTATTTACTTAAAATTGATCTAAACTCGGTTATTCGGAGTAGTGTCCTTAGACTCCCTAAAAATGGGTTGCTCTACATATTAATGTCATTGTAATAACCTAATCTTAAGTTATTTATAATATTACATAATATGTAAGATAAAGTTGCTTATTTATTAATTGATTTACTTTTCTCATCCCTGCTGACGTCTGGTTGTGTCAAGAAATACATCACACATTCATAAGTCTGTCAGCCACGGTAGGAATATTTCTATAAATTTAACCTTATTGTATAACGGTTTGTTTATTTTTTATTAGTTCCAAGCACCAATGAAATTAGCTATATTAGTCATTTTTTTAATACTAGGAAAGATTTATGTTATTCTGGTAATAATGATTGGAAATTCTGTTACTTTTTTAATTTTACATAGGTTTTTTATCTTTAAATCACATTTTATTAGATAGTGAATACGGGAAAATGAATGCATACTCTTGAATGATCCAGGATTGTTTATTATTCTTGTTATTATTAATTTAGCATACGGAATCTACAAACTAACGCACAAAATTCTATTCGAATAAAAGGATCCAGTTTTAGCTAATGATGAAGTGAATAATTAAAAACAGGAGTCATTTCTGAGTCCCGCACTCTTTTTTGAGTATTATTTTTGAATTATTTTTCCCCAAATTCTTACTGAGTTTGGAATCTACGATAATCCGAATATAGACTAGTCCTTTTTAATCGAATACTGCGAGATTGTAGTAAAGCAGGACAAATTTTAGCTCACATAGTAATATTACCCGTAACAACGCTTTTCAATAACGATTTTATGTGCTGTTACACAACAACTAACGAAACATTACCCTAACGTCACAAAGACACTTACAATAATCGAATCTAAACAAAATGCAAACATTCAGTTGCCATTTTATAATTAGATCATCCAAAAGCAGACTTGCCGTAAGAAGAAAAGTAACCTATAAATTTTTAAACTTATGCTATGGATTAACTCGCATATTTAATACACTTTATATATTTAACTTAATAAAAATAGCCTAGGAATACTTCAGATAATGGAACATTATTATGTAGGAACATTAATTTTATGCACAGAGCAACGGTTCTTTCGCATTCCGGCGATTTGAAGTTAAGCATTCAGATTTATTCGCACGCGACTGCAGCGAACCGCTTCTCCCTCCACGATTACCGCGCGAACACGGTCTATTTTTTTGCTTATTTTTTTTAAAGAAGTTTAAACAAGTTTTTTTTATTAAGTTTTGGTCAAAAAATTTTCCTCATTTAAAAGTAAAAGTCTTGAAGAGTAGATTGCACTTGAAATGGAAGCAAAAATTATCTAAAAGCCAAAATAATTACAGTTGTCTGAAGATTATTTTTTTAAACAAACTACAATATCTCAGCAAGAGAATAAACCAATTTTCTTGTGTAACCATTTATTGAATTTGGAATTCCAAGAGTTAACTTTTAAAACAATAAAAATAGTAAAAACCTAATTTTTTAAAATAGATATTGGCTTTGCAAAAAACGGCCATTTTTAACTGATTTTTGGTTTTTTTTACAGTAACTAACGAAATTCAACGTTTAAGGGCTTGAGTTATAGGTACTGCAAATGCTTACAAATGTTATTGAGAACTTTTCACCTAAGAAGTTTACCTTTGCCTACAAAATTGAAAAGCCTGTTTTCACCACCTTTGAACGGCCGCCATTTTGTCTATATAGCAAAAATTTTCTCCAGTCGCATATAAACAAGTTATACTTATTCTAACCTACAACCCCATGTACTTCCCTAAACTAGTAATTTTCTTCAAAAATCTACCTTTTTTTCTTCTATTGACTGGGCTACAAGAATGTTTAAAAACATAGTTTGCCTAAAAATAATAATTTTAAATAAATAAATACTAACATGAAAACAAAATCCTATTAACATAAAAAATTGTGACCGATTAAGCAGTAAGATAAATGTACCAGAATTACAAGAATCACAAAATTAAGAATGAAATAAAATGGTCGGTTACTTCTTGTCAAAACTATCACGTCTTAGCTTAATAGATGTCAAGGATATACATTAATGAGTGTAAGCTGTCAATGATATAAAAGTGGATTTTGCTACTTTGTTTTGTATGCTAATATAAACATAAAATAGTAAGGCATTTTATGATCGGTTGCACAGTCTGAAAACACATAATTTAGTGACTTAGTTTACTGATTTTCAGGATCATGAATTTTTGCCGTGTTGGATGATAGATTGAAAATAATACTGAGCTACAAACTGTACAACATTTACAGCCGTTGCAATATAAAATTTATCCGCTAATTTCATTACCATTTTCAGACTCAAAAATAAGGTTGAAATATTCACAATTAACTAAATTTCTTATCTTGAAATTCAGAAAAAAATCAATGCGGTAATGTTACTATTATGTACGCTTTTACATAAATACTCATTAAAATAAGGATAATGAGGTGAAAATAAATAATAATTAAATTATAACTAAAAAACAAAAAAAAAAAAAAAAAGAAAACAAAAAAATACACGAGGATATCAGATTAGTTTAAGATTAATTTATAAAAAGCTAATATTATGAGTATTTCATAGAACAGTTAAATTAATATAAATGATTGAGAAAATAGAAAAGATAAATGAAAGAAAATGAGAAAAATAATCTTATTCTTTCTCCTTCTGATAAAACATTTATAACAATTTTAAACAAGTACTATCCTGAAAAAAATATGTCTTATCGATTAACAATAATCAACGATTCTGGACAAGATGGTAATTTGTATCTCTTGTAATTTCATGGTTAGTTAACAGCTTGAATTTCTTGGATTTTAAAAATAGAAGAATTTATTAAAGAAGGAGAATACTAAGATCGTGAGTTAGCATCCTGATATGAAGGGTGAAGTAAGGCTTTTTTATTCGTATTTCACCAGATTAATTTTTAATCTACTGATTTTCGTAAATCACTGAAGATAAACTGGTTAAGTTTTCCAGCATCTGTTTGAGTTCATATTTTCTAATAGTCAGAAAATAGATATTTAAAATAAAAAAAAGGTTGTAAGACTTACATAATAAATGCAGTTATTACGTAATATGTGCAGTTAATAACTGCACTCTATGTTAGCACTCTTCAAATATGGACGATTATGAAGTACGGAAATTATGATTTGTAAAACAACATTTTTACAACTTCCTTTTGAGCGGCTGATAAAAAAAGAAATTATAAGCAGGTTGGAAGTTAATTTCACTAAACGGAACTAATTAATGAAATTCAGCAGTAATACAAAGAAAGAAAGGGCAAAAAGAAAAAAAATACGCATTCTCTTCAAAATAATTTTAATATATAAAATATTCAAGAAGTATAAATAATGATACAAAGATAGACATGTTACGAAAAACTGTACCGAAAAATTAAGCACGGACAATAAATTTATCCGACCTTAGAAATGAAAATTACATTAAAATAAAAAAATCAATTTTTTATCAATTAAATAATTGATAAAAAAATGATATATGTTCGCAGCTGAATGGAATGGTAGGTTTTTAAATCTGACTTTTAATTACATAATAGGATTATTATAGTTATATTTTTGTTGTAGTGCGTGGTAATAGATGATGCATGTGTAGCCCGTTTCAGTTGTTGCTTATCAGTGTCGTGCTTGACCTTGAACAGAGTTGGACGTCTCGCACAACGGTTTATGAAATGGATTTGTGTAGGCGAGGGGGATTTCTTTAGACAGACTGCGAGTCGCCAGTGATTTCATACGTCGCGTCGCTGTTTATGCATCTCCTATTTGTAATCGGTATTATTTATTTTGTGTATTGTTAAAATGAGTGCGGAAGTGATGCTTTATAACAGTTTTTTTTTATACTGTCGTACTGTAAGCCGAATAATTTCGTTTACAGTTTGATGTTAGTGAAGTAATAATTTTAGTGCCCATCTGTACATGGATGATCATCAATTAGCTGTTAAAGAAAAAGGTAATGAAAAGTCTTGAGATTCATTTTCCAGTAATCAGTAATTTCGATTCTCATTTACATTTAAGAATAAAAAATTTGGTTCTTTCCCGTTATTCTTCCGCCAGTTGTCATTAATGAAACAAGTTTCAGTGATGATTTTCAGCAGTTATACAATATTACGCTTCTATAGCAATTAAAGATATGCATATTATAGAGAGAAACAGAAAATATGATTATAATATATTGATTATTAATAATGATTATAGTCATATTTCTCTTTCTTCTGTAATATGTCTTTAAATTGCTATAGAGATAGCATAGTGTTGTAAAAAGTTCTGAAAATCATGATGCTTGATCACTGATTGCTTCATTCTATTTGTTTTACTTATTCGGTCTACAATGATAGCATGTAAGTTAGGTACCTATTGTTACTATTCTTGTATTTTTTCTCTCTGTAGTGGATTGTAATGTATGAATATTTCATTAGTACGAAATAATTCATGAAAAAAGTATCTGTGTTCAAATGTTCCAAAAAACGGTATTTTTACAGGAAATTAATTCTGTAATTGTGCACATAAAATGATCTTGAAGATTTTGGATAACCAAGAACTGGAGATCACTTTTCCGAAATGTTTATTTGGAAAACTGGTGGGAGGATAACAGAGACAATTAAAAAAATTTTCCATTTTTAAAAATAAATGTTCTAGATTCTTAGTTGAGTTGCATTATGTACTTGAATCAGTTAATAAGGTTACATTTTTAAAATGCTTGCTATTTTTTAAATTGATATAAGTTTTTAATTAATCTAAATATCTTCTACTTAAATTAGTGAAAACTATTGATTGATGTATAATGTAATTTCAAAACACTGATCATCATCATCATTCGAATATCAAATACTCATTCGGTGTATCATCATCATCATCATCAAAAAGTCAAGTTAAAAAACCAATTTAGTTTAATTCTATCATAAGTTGATGATTGAATCTTAAAACAGTTGCGGTGTGTTACTGTGTATTGAACTGATTAAATGTATGTATAAAAAACAGATGCTGACAAACTTATAGCAGTTAAATATTAATTTACACTGACTTGATTATTGTTCTTTGTTTTTCTGTGGTGTGGCAGTTAATATTTCTGTAAGACTTAATGTGAATGTACAACTAAAGAAAGTGATTTCTAATGATTTTGTCTTTTATTATTAAAAAAACAGTTTATTAAAAAACTCAGACCTTAAACTGTAAAACCTACCCCATAGCAATTTTTAATCCAACATTGAGGTTTCAAACAAATCTATTAATAAGAACTCTTCAGATTTATACCACTGTCATCCCTAATGTATTTTAATCTTATAATTAAAAAAAAAAAGATTAGAAAAACATTAATTAATGTAAAAAAAAATAAATATAAACACTTAATCTCGCATTCCAACAAAATTTATAAACAAAAGAATACCTAAATAAACTAAAAAAAATAAATGAAAAAAAAAGTTCTATAGGGTGTTATCATCCCTCTTCAAGCTTTTTAACTTAAAAAAAAAAAAACAAAGAAAACATAAAATAAATTGTATTTCATCAAACCTTTCATTTCAGACCTCAATTAAAAAAATTGTTATGCTACATTAGCATAATTAAATTATTGTGGCTATTTAAAAATCATTGAGCAGGTCAAACATTTAATAAAAACTAAAGGACATATTTTTGATAAACACATGGAAATATTTTTTGCCTAACTAATTAAAAATTTTTAAATCTACTAATTCAAACATTATTAAAACTAAAATGATTCAAATAAAACCCTGTAAAAAAATAAATAAATAATTTAAAAAAGAGCTTACCCACCTCAATTTAAAATTTCAAAATGAAAAAAAATCAATAAAAAGAAATTATTTTTAAAAATATTTTCATTTATAGTCTCATCAACAATTAAAGTCATTAGCGACTTATCAGTTTAATTTAACAACCAGTAAATGTGTGGTCTTGAACAAACTCAGCTCAACTAATCCACAGTACTAGATCATGGATACCGGTGTTCTTTGGTGGTTGGGTTTCAATTAACCACACTTCTCAGCAGTGATCGACCTGAGATTGTACAAG
>JAAAKQ030019104.1:6220-31525 GCA_010016005.3 Zanna intricata
TCTTCGTCCTAGGTATCACACTCATTCATCTTAATCCACACCACCTTTAGGTGTATGTGTGGGTGTTCGTGTATGTGTGTATGTACTCATTTGCATGTTTGTTAATTTTTTTTTGTGTGTGTGTGGGGGGGGGTGTTCGTGTATGTATTCATTTTGCAGGTTTGTTAATTTTTTTTGTCTTTAATGTACTTTGTCTTTGTACTAACTTTGTCTTTAATGTACAGTTACACTTAAAAGTTACAGAAAGGAATGTAGATGGTTTAATCATCACAGGGAACTGAATAGACCGACGAAATTTAACTTACCGTATAAAAATGGTACAATTAACCGCAATTACCTAGTAGAGTGCTTGGTGATAAAACTCAGTCGGTTATTTACGAAGCCACTGCAGTTGTTTTGATGAAGTAGCCGTTTGTCTGCCGGTGAATGCAGACCGCAACGTCCGCGACAATCATTTCTCCAGCTAGTTGTGAAGTGCGCGCTGTGATTCGATTTTTGTGCATAAAAGGATCTTCTACTGCTGAAATTCATCGGGAATTATGCCTAGAGTATGAACCTACAGTAATGAGTGAAGGAAACATTAGCCAATGATGTCGAGACTTTACAAATGGCCGAACAAATATGCATGACGAAGAGCGGAGTGGCAGGCCCAGTATTTAAAACGGCGAAAAGGGCGTCATTTTGGTTGATTTTATGACTGAATGTGGATCTACAACTGCTGCTGACGTGTACTGTGAAACGCTCACCAAACTGAGACGTGCGATCCAAAATCGACGACGCGGGAAACTGTCGTTCGACGTAATTCTCCTTCACGGCAACGCGCGTCCTCACACCACTGCCTTAAACAAGAAGATTCAAGATTTTCGTTGGGAACTTGTTAACCACCCTTCATATAGTCCCTACCTCGCACCTAGCGATTACTTCCTCTTCTTGCATTTGAAAAAGTGGCTTGGTGGACAACGGTTTGAAAACGATGAAGAACTCAAGACTGTCGTTGTCAACTGGATAAATTCCCAGGCGGCGAACTTCTATGCAGGGTAAAAGAAACTGATGCAGCGTTACGAAAAGTGCTTAGAACTGAATGGTGATTATGCGGAAAAGAGAAGTAGATATATAGTAAACTAAAACTGTACGTAAAAACCCTTTCTCACGAATTAATTTTTTTTCTTCATTACCAAAGGGCCCTTACTTTATGAACATGCTTCAAACTATATAGAACACAGAACAAAACCTTTCACGTACGTATTGGTGTCTATGAAATGCTGCTATGACATTATTGGGTGATTCAGGAAAGGCTATTAGCCAATTTCATAATGAAGATGTGGAAATTTAGAGCAGCAGGAAGTGGAGAACTTACAGAGGTACGAGAATGAATAAGACTACACTTCATTTACATTCATACATATCATCTTCATTCATCTTCTGAAGTAATACCTTACAGTGGCTCTGGAGACTAAACAGAAAAACATAGATACTGACTAAGATAGTTATATTAAATTTACAGAGGGTATACTGCAAATCAATTTAAGGCAATGTCCAACCATGGTCATTCTTTAAATCAAATTATATTTATGAAGGTCGTATCAAATTTAGGTTAACTAGCCGCTGATGAATGTGTCTATAGAGAAATGCAGATGGATGTCCAGTTGAGTTATATCATGTTTGACTACCCTACTTTGTAATACTAGAGACAACATAATTCTGCGATAGTTCGGGGGAAACCTAACTTCTTATAAACGGCAAATGTTTGAAAGTCAGTAATGTCAGACTGTGTAGGAATTTTTCAGCGAGGATACAAAAAAAATTGGCTACTTCATAATTTCACACCAGTAAGGGCTAATTAAGATAGACTGTACGACAATACTATTAGAGATCCCAGAATAGCGAAATTATTTTTCAATGTAACACAAAAAAAAAGTTAACTTTTTATGAAATCATTCACTGCTAAACTAAAACTGCAATCCATTCCACTGTTCTGTGCTAAAATTAGTATTTCATATACTGTTGTCTACTCACGGTCTATGTACTCCCCCAAATCTAAGTTCTGAATAGTTAGAATATGAAAGGGATGAGAAGTATGCAAGAGTGTGATGTCTACTAATACTATTACTATTTATTTTTATTCATATTAAATAAAAATTAGTCAACTTTTGAGTAACAAAATACAGTAGTCAATTCCAGATCCCGAACGGTGCAGTCAATCTCAAAATAGTCATAAAATCCCACACAGCAGTATTAACACACTCCATTCCTACATACAACATCTTGAACTCATTAAGTAATAGCAATAATTTTTTTAATTAAAACTATTAATATTTTACGCTAATGATTAAGTAACAATCAGACATTTATCGTTTAAGAAATACATTAATAATTCAAAACATTAATATTTTAATGCTTTGCTAATACAATAAATTATTTCTACTGTTTCTGTTTTTAATCATTATTACTACTCATTATTTTCAAAACAATAAATCACAAACAGATTGGATGCTATTAAAACAGTTTGATTTCGATTATTATTATTAAGTTATTAAGAAAGCTACTGGTCACCATGAAGAATTGAAAATTAAAACTAACTGAAAGCTAATAGATAATAAAATTGGTAAAGAAACTGGTCAATCGCCAAACTGAAATCTAATACAAATAGCTTATAACATGTGATCCAAAAGTCATATCCCAAAAACACTACACAACTCTATAACAATAAAACATCTATTGTATTTAACAAATTTTATTTAATTATAAAATATCTTTAAAAACTTTAGAAAAAAAATTAGTCCATTAGTTGAAAATATAGACAAACTTTCAATTTTTTAATCAGATTTGCGATTAACTTTGTTATGTAGCTTCTGCAATTTTTTTCCATTTTCATTTTTTATGCTGGTTTTCAATTCTTCAATAAAATGACGATTATTACTTGTATAAGAAGTATTTTTCAAAAGTTCCAGGGGAAAAAATTCTGCTAATGTGAGATCAGAGGAGGGAATAAATCCTTTTGAAAATGGACAGTCATCAAAACAATTCATAGTTTCAGCAAATCTATGCTGCAATATCATTTTTTAAGACATTGCCTAACTTCACATTCTAAAAGGCAATAAATTTGATAAATATTTATAGAACTGTTAAAAAAAAAAAATTGGTTCCACAATTTTCTTTCATGAAACTGAGCACACCGAACACAAATTTGTTCAATTTGTAAAGATGATTTTTGAAGCATGTTCCTTCAAAATAATTATTTTTTCATTAATTTACTTAGATTAAACTTCACAATTAAAAACATTACCTATTGTCATACATATATTTTTGATAAATGAATGAAATTACATGCAGTAATTAATTCATTTATTTCTATCTGATTTTTTAAGTTCCTGAATAATACTGATTATGTAAGATTGTAATTTTAAGCATTTGTAATTTAGCAGTTACTTTAAAACTATTGTTTTCAGATTTCTGATCAGAGAAAATAGTTCAAGCAATGATTTTAAAATTTTTCTAGAGATTGCAATAGCTGAATTTTTATTTTGTCAAAAACTCTGTCCAGCAACACTGAAGAATGACGTATAATATCCACACCATTTTTACAAAAGCAATCGTCAACAAAATGTGAGATTTAACAACTGATTTATTCTACATTGAATGTCGGGAAATATACTATAAAATAATTATCACATCAGTACATCAGAGTTTAACCTCTGATGTAAGAAAGGAAAGAAACACATGCACTGTTACAATAATATGTTCAGAGTTAGGTTAATTCGTATTTATTAATTTTGGTTAATAATTCTGAAGATCAGGAAAAGTTATATCACCTAAATACTGAAACAAAAAATATTGCTGAGGTAAAGATTACTTATAATAAACCTACTATGAGTGTAAACAGCCCATAATCAACTTCTTTTTTCCTTCTTCTTTTTTTTATAAAATATAAATACTGATAAAGAAAATAGAAGTTACAGAGTAGTTATTTAAATAAATAGATAATTTATATGCATAAACAGAAAATTATTCAAGCAGAGCGTAAAGTGTCGCATTTGAATTGAGAAAATTATACTTAAACATTATCATTAAAATGTTTTATTTTATTGAAAATAAAACCACTATTTTTTTGTAAGAAAATATTACATACTACTTTATTTACGCTCTTAATAAAATAAAAGGATAAAAACATTTTGAAACCATACCAAAATTATTGAATAATGAGGTCAGGGTTTGTGTTTGATTCCTTTTACTACATAAGAATTTCATTGGGTTTAGTTTGCGGGGTTGCTTGGCCACGGTAACACTTTAACAAAAACATTTTTCACTTTTTTTTTTGACAATATGGTATGATGCCTAATACTGTTACGGAACACTTCGTTGTAAACTGTATAAAATTTAAAAAATAACAAAAACGTAACCTTGTTCTTTAATTTATGGGATTATAAAAACTAACTAAAAGTATGTCAAAAAAACAATAATTTGATAAAGTAAAAAAATATCATTTAGACAGATGATATAAACTATGACATGATAAAAACTATTTCTACTTTGATAATGATATTAAGAAAAATTTCTTTTAGTTATACGTCATTAAATTGAACTATTAAAAATACATATTATTCATGAGACTACTTGAACTACTGAAATTTACTACTTTCCAAACAAATTTTAAAACCCATTTCCACTATAATACCTCTTTTAAAAAATAATAACTTAAAAAATATCGAGTCAGACGATTGAAAAAAATTAAATTAACACAGAATTATCGATCTTTAAAAGAGGGAGTGCATTATCTAAACTTTGATAAAGGTCCAAAACTGTTCCAAACTCTTATAATTGCAGATTGAGAGAATTGACTTCAAAAAATTTCAACCTAAGGTTAAAACAATCAGATATTAGGAAAATTAGGTTGAATTATAAGTGGTACAACTGTAATGGTTGTAAGCGACTTGATTTGAGTCATAACTCACTTCTGAAAACAAAATTTTTCTAACAATAATATTCTCAAGTAACACTATTAATCTGTTCACCATAGACTGCTCTAAGAGAAAACCACTTGGTTTGTCTTCCACCTCATTTGCTTTATATGCATCACAACTATAAGAAAGTATATGACAGATAGGATAAATCATTAAATTGATCAAAATCTTTTTTTTTTGTAAAAATAATATTTCAACTCAAAACTGAAGAAAACATCTTTGGATGGGATATTTTATTAAAATCGTTTTCAAAAATAATTTAATGGTATGTCTGATGATTTTATTTATTTATAATCTCTAAAAAAAAAGCCATGTACTAGTAATATTTTATTGAAATCTCCTCACAATGACATGGCCGCATCACCTCACAATATCAGTTGACCCCCAAAATCCAAATTTTCAGAATTTTTTAAATAAATTTCCATAAATACCGGTAAGTACAATCCATTGTTGTAAATATTGATACACCTCAGGTACATTACACCTAATGCAATGAAACAAAGGTCATCAACTAGGTATACATAAATACATAATTTTTTACTTAATATTTCAGTATTTCTAAAATCAAGGACTTCAAAATGTTGTGTAACAGAAAAATAATTGAAGGAGCAACCTTTTTATTAAAAACAATACTTTACTTTTGTTAAACAAGAGTAACAGCCAGAGAAAATTATAGAATAATACAATATTGTATTCTGTAATAGTTCACAATAATGGGGGAGAAGTTTGGTATCTATCAACTCACGCCTACATGAGTATTGTAACATAATAAAATAAATTCATACACAAACACACAAATAAAATAATAAAACATGAAAGCATAATACAATGTTATCAATAAACAAGGTCTATCTTGCTAATAATAAAGATAAGGATGTTAAATATTTACATACATTTTATAATTTACAGATAAATTTAATAATTATAACGCAACTAACCAAGTAAATTCTGGAATATTTACATAACACTTCAAAAAATTATACATCACAAATGCAATTAAATTGCGATAATATGAAATAATAATCTTGAAATTCTCAATTAATTACCATTCAATTCTGATGATTGAATATTTCAATTTCCATAAGAGAAAAGAATCTGATTGTGAAAATTTTTATTTTGTTAATTTTATTCATCCATTAATTATTATTTTAATTGAAAATTAAATCTTTAATGAAAATTCCAGCAAATTATTTCTCAGGTTTGCAAAGTGAAGTAATCGCAGGGAACCAAAATCCAAAATAATGGAAGTACTTCGAAGGGTAGGTCATGGAGTTTTGCAGCAACACACTGAGATATGAGTGCGGGTGCATTACTGTGTTGAAAGAACACTTTTTCTTTTTTAAGATGTAGGCGTTTAGGCTGAATATCATATACAATAAGTCCAGTAGTGTAGTAGTTCACCAAAACCTCATAAATCAATTAGATATCTCATGAATAAAATAACAAATTCTTGTTCCACTTTGTGTATAACTGAACTGCCTTTTTCTAGGTAGTCTATCAGTACCACACCAGAATACAAAAAAAAAATTGTAGCTGCGACTTTTCCTGCAGATGGAACTATTTTTGCTTTCTATAGCACACTTTCACTTGCTCCCACCACTGTTTAGCTTCTGGAATGTAATGATGAATCCATATTTGATCTACTGTAATAAAACTTAAAAGAGATTCGGTGGAACCACATTTACCTCAGTTACTATTCAGTTGAGTGCTTTCTCAGTCAACCATTAACACAGTTTATTCATTAAAAAAAAAATTGTATAAAATATACTGTCTCTCAATATGTATGTGATTTCAGAAACCTCTCAAACCTTCAGATTTAATACGGCATTGTGGGTTTTTGAAATGATTTCATCAGTAGTGGTTTTAGGGAATCTCGAGCATTTATCACTTTTAATGGATCTACAAAAATGTTTATATTCAAAAGCTGACTTTTTAATCGTCAAAAAAAAAGAGGGAAGAAGCCTTTAAATTTAACAACTATTTTATATGTCTTCAAAGTTAAACCTTTTAAAATAAAAGTATTTTATAACAGTTTGAAATTAAATTTTATCCATTTTGAAGAAAATGTCAGAACTTGATTACTTTACTCAATTGCTAAAAACAAACAAACGCACGCATCTGAAACTTCGCAGCAAACGATTAAAAGATCATGTTTGACAAATATTTTTAGTTATTTCGTTTCAACTATGTGTCAGGCCAAAAACTTTCCAAACAACCCTAGTATATTAATTATAGAAAATATGGGGATGTTTTTTTTTTTTTATAAATAAAAAGTTTGCAGCTTATGAAAGATGAGAGAGGTGAGACACTATCATTCTGCCAAAATTTTATATCTCATGAATAAAATATCAAATTCTTTTTCATTTATGTATACCTGAATAATTGATCAATTTGTTAACAATTGTTTAATATAAAAAATCCAAGTTAAGAAACAATATAAATAAAAAATAATTTAAAATAACAAAAAAGGCAACCCCAAAAACCAAAAAAAATGAAATTATAAACAAAAGAAAAAAACGAAAAGAGAGCCCCATCTTTCTCCCGAAAAAAATTATCTCTTATAAACTCTTCCGCATTTTGTATTTTAATGAAGGAATTTCCAACAAGTTTTTAGGTTCTGTTGCACTTTCTCATACAATAGGCTGCTTTATTGCTATTTAATTAATTTAAAAAAACTACTTCATTTATGCCATCAGTTACAAAATAAATATCAATTATTCTAATTTATTGGAATAATTGGCATTGAATTCATATATGAAAAACTTGAGTAAACAAAAAATTAAAATGTTAAACTTATGAAATCAGGAAGACTAACTGAACCAAATTTTAGACTAGCTTAGTAAAAAAAAAAAAAAACCCAGTAGATTGAAATTTATAACCTTAGAAATTCATTTACATTTTGTTCTTCATTAATAAGATGACAGAAATTAAAATAAAACTATATCTCCAGAAAAATGAATTATTATTTTTTCTATAAAAAGTGATAAAATTTTATTTTATTAATAACTAAATTACTCGTATAATTGAACTGAATGATTTTTGTAATTTAGTTCAAGGTCAACATGTCAACAAAAAAAATAAATAAATAAATAAACCAGTTATATATGCAATACGAACAAGTCAAATAAATAAAGAATATGCTTATTAAGAAAAAAATTGTCATTTTTATACATAAATATTAACTAAAATTTATTTTATAAAAATAAATAAAAAACAATGATTATTTGTTCACATCAATTTTTTTTTTTTTTAATAATTATTAAACTTATTGTAATATTTTATACTTCCAAAAATTGTTATTCATAATTACATTAGTTTTTTAAAAGAGCAAAAATACTGATCATATTTTTTAAACCGAATAACCAAATTTTGTTTCGTTAGCACTTCACTGGTCTAAATCATTCAGGCACATACAAAGCTCTGTTCTGTGCAGGGGACTGAAATCAGGTAGCCTGGATTTTGGTTGTACAATCAGCTGTATATCTGATCAGTGTCTGATATGAAGAGTAGATAATTGCCAATAAAGAAGAAACATTTACTGCATCAGCCGATTAAACTGTTGGTGGGGTGGAAAATGGTGAAACTTATTTTGGGGAAAGACAGGAAAAGTTTGAAGTTTCGAGATGAGCTCATTCTGTCTGAGCACTCGCATATTTAACTTGATTTACGCCTCTACGACAGGCCAGATTTGGGCTAATCAATGTGTACGATGGTCTTCAGGTGAATCAAGTCTCTGAAGTTGGTTGATCATGGATGGAATGATTCTACCTCGCGCGGTGATTCGGCTGAAACCTGGTCACCACACTAATGTGTAAAGCTCACTTCATCAAAATTTTATTAAGTTCCGGGTAAGGTCCATCTGTTTTTATAATAAAACAAGCTATTCTTAATTAAACTCCCGGCACTTGTAATGCGAGTTCTCCCAATATAAGTGGCACTTCTTTAGAGGACAGATGAACAGTGGTGGGTAGAGGGCCCACCACCCCACCCTGGGGGGTGAGAAATCAGAAAAATTTCAAAGAGGTGATCTTTATTAGAATACAGAAGGAAATGGAAGACCATTCTATTAAAGACCTGGCGACCAATTCCATGAATTACATTATGATGCTGGCTTATTCTGTTAAAGGTTCCTGAATTAAAATAGAATTGGATCTCCGAGAAACAACAGAAGAAGGTAAAGGATCCATTGCATAAAGGAACTTGGAATATAAAGACTTTGTTAGAGAATGGAAAGTCAGAAAATCTCAAGAGAGAAATGAAGATAAATAAAATGGATGTATTAGCACTATGTGAAGTAAGATGGGAAGGATAGGGTGAAATAAAGAGTGCAGAAGTTAACATGTTCCATTTTGAAAGTAAAAAAATGGAATGAGAATAATTATAAGGAAAATGAGCTGGTGCAGAAAGTACAAATGATAAATTAATATCATTAAGGTTTGGGATGTTACAAAAATATTTAGTTATAGTGCAAATATATATAACACTAAATAAGATGAAGAATTAGAATGAATGAATTAATTAGAAGAAAATACTGAACAAATGTATGAAAAGTATTGAAGATTTAATGAAATCAGAAAAGGACTGCTGTAAAGTACTGGTGGGAGATTGGAGAACTTGAAGAAGACAATATGGTAGGAAAATTTGGCTTAGGGGTAAGAAATGGAAGAGAAAAGATTGGTAGAATTTTGCCAAGAAAAATAATTATTTTTTACAAACTCTTTGTGTTTATTACAACTCTTTGTTCATAAAAGGATAAAGTATATTTGAATATCCTCTGGGGACAAAACTCGCTCTCAGACACACCATATCTTAGTAGATATAAAAGGTATAGTAATGCTGTTACGAAAATCAGTATATTACCAGTGCAGATATCAACAGTGATCATATGTTATTTAAGATTAAAATGAAAATAGCTTTAAAGGTAGTGAAGGCGAAGCAGTTAAAAAATGGAACTTTAAAATTTGAAGACACTGAATGAAAAACAATGGGAGAAAAACCAGCTAAGACAATTAAAAAAAAAAATAGAATAAGAACAGGATAAGAATAAAAAATTATAAATAAGAGTAACAGAGGAAGAAGTAATAGGGTAATATATGTTGAACAGAGCCAAGAGACCATACAGTATCAACAGAAATTCTAAAGACAATAAAAAAAAAAAAAATGGCGATAAGAATAAAAAATAATACAGCAGAAAATGATATAACATTGTATTGCAAATTAAACAATGAATTACGAAGAGAAACAGAAAAAGCTACGGAAAGCCGATTGAAGAAAGAATACAATGATGTTGAAGATCTAGAAAAGAAAGGGCAGTATGATATGATATACAAATTAAGAGCATCATGCGGAATAGATGGAAAGGGAATGATAATGAAAGAATCTGAGGATAAAATGATACATGAGAAGAAAGAAGAGAAAGATGGAAGGAATACCTGGAGGACCTGGATACACCAAGAGAGAAACCTGAGGAACTAAACATAGAAAAGTAATGGAAGTTAACTAAAGAAGATAAAGAACTATCAATATTAAAATATGAAGCAATTAAAGAATAATAAATTAAAAGAAAGCAATTAAAGAAATGAAGACTGGAATAAAGAACATTCTTGTAGAATTTTACAAATGCTTAAAGGAAGAACGGGAAAAATAAGTATGAAGTGGAAAATAAAATAAAATGAAATGAACTGGGAAAAGTGAAAAAGGCAGAAATAACCGACTTCTGTAATACAATATACAGAATGGGAGAATAACCTGAAGACTTTGTGAAAACTGTAATGATACTGCTTCCAAAGAAAATTGGTACCAGAAAATGTACAGATCACAGAACAATAAATTTAATAGTCCATGCTGCTATATATGTTACAGAATCCTAAAGAGGTTGGTAAGAGTAATGGAAGAGAATGAAGGAGAGGAACTGTTTGGTTTCACAAAAGGGAATTAGAGATGCGGTTGGATTACTGAGGATGGTCAGAGAGAGGAAGAGGAATGAGTCTGTTTTTCAAAAATTTAGAAAATTCATTTTTAAATCAGGTGGGAGAAAAAGATGTAGGTTTTTAGAGAGATAAAAACTGAATAGAAAGAGAGAAGGTTAATTAAAGAATTATACATGAGACAAACAACATGAGATAAACTGATTTCATCTAAATCAGTGCATCCAATTTATATCAACAAAAAAAAAAACAAGCCCAAAATTTAAAAGGACTTAAGTAAAATAAGGACCATGATTCAAATAAACTCTTGTAGGAAAAATGTTCAAACTTGTGATCAAAGTTTCCCTCCTACAAATGTATATTGTAAATCCTAAATTATCCATCACCCTCTTAATCGTCAAATTCTGTTAATCGTAAAGGCAAAATAAAAACCTTCCCTATGTAATCACATGTTTATATCACATAACAATCTCTTAGTAGATATAAAAATAGTTGCGGTTACACATCACGTATAGTAGTACTACGGGTACGTGATGTTCAGCAAATAATAAACACACAAAAGTATTAAGTTTGTACTGTGAACGCGATTTTAATATGACTGAATTCAATAATTGATCATCTTCTTTAAGTTGACAATTTATCAATAAATTTAAAAAAAAAATAAGGAACACAATTGATTCGATGAAAATTGAATTTCATTACATATGTTTTGCCTTTAGAATATAACTCAATTTTTTACATTTTTTTCGGACGTTCCCATTTTTAAGTGAGAAATCAATTACTGGTTTTTAATTTATAAAACTGGCACTATTTTTAATCTTGACAACAAACTAATAGAAACTCTGCTCATCGTGGATGGTTTTGAACCCCCACTCCACTTTTCATAAAAGGAAAGTTGCTACTACTACCAAAAAGTCATAAAAGTTTCACATTTTCAGTGGAGACGAAACAATGTAACAACTACCACCACAATCTTTCAAGTAGTTCAATTAAGATCCATGCATATTCTTCAACGTAGAAACCAAATAATTAGCGACAACCACTTCGTTTGTTCCTTCTTTTTGGTTTATTTTAAATGTAATGAGATGTTTACTTTTTTAAAATCAAATTTGTATAATTACACCATTTCAATAACATATTATAGCCTAACATTTTATTATCTTAATGTAGTTCTATTTCATAAATAAATAAGATTATTTTTCTTATCCGTCAATTCTTATATCCTGATTAAAACGTTTAATAGAGGTTCTACTGTGTATGTATATGCAACACTTAATAATACGTTCTTATACATAGAAGTCTAAATGCAGGTCAAACTTGTTTTAAACGACCTTGAGAAAAGAAGGCCCCAGCATAGTCTATTAAAAATGGTAGAAGCATAAAAGCAACTCATATTTATATATTATTGAGGTAGGGCCGAGTTAGGCTAGAGGAGGCAGCTGTCTTTCTTCTTGTAAAGGCATGCAATATACACTATACGTATACAGTCCCTCAATATAGACCCTGACCCAGTATTTTTTTTAATAGTAATAATAATAATGCACAACAAAATTATATTTATTAAAACAATAAAAATAACATAAAATTAAATATTTGTAATTTATTTATATTTTTTCAATAGCAAATTAACAAATATGACGTGTCTTTACAAGACATGAGACAGTTGTCTTCTCTAGCTTAACTCGGCCCTACCTCAATACATAATATGACTTGCTTCTATGCTTCTACCATTATAACAAATAAAGAAAAACCCCCTTTTATTTTAGTTTTCCATAAAACATTTACAATCATCCACCAAATGATTGGTGGAATTTTGTTTATGACAAATTCCACCAATTCCTGTGGAATTACAGTCACATAGTCGACAATTAAGGCGATTCACTACTCCATGAATTTCATAAATAAACTGAAATAATTCGTTGTTATTATTTATTTATTTTTTTAATGAAATAATTACAGCAGTAAATTACAAATGTAATTTACTACAACTTCTCATAAATATTAAACATTCACAAATCAGAACACTTTTCCACAGAAAAGTGACTGTCATTATTAATAAAGCAGTTTAAAATATACAATAAAATTTATATTAAACTGACATTTTATTTCAAAATGTGAATAACTATTTACATTAATGTTCAAGGATTTCTAATAACTACCATCAAAGTATTTCAATGAACATAACATTTTAATAAGTTAAAAAAAAAAAAAACAGGATTAGAAATGAAATACTTTATTTTCAAGATTGGTCAAATTATGAAAATGAAAAAATTTAATAAAACTCGCACGTAATCACTAAATAAACCAGTTGCAGGCAATCTCAAATAAGATGCAATTGATGCTTGAAAAGGACATAATCATGATAAAGAATAAAACGCTGCCAGTTTGTCTTAATACAAGAAAATGACCAACAACACCCCAAGCCTACGAAATGATAAGTAAAATCTTGAAATTAACTCTTTCACTACTTTCTAACACAATCAAGATGACCGCACATAATTTCTAAAATTGAGAAGATGGTATAAAATTAAAGATAAAATACAAAACACAATTCCGAAAAATAACTACGCGGTTTTAAATTAAATTTACTTACATTTAGAATTACAAATATATGTGTTTTATTACATGAAACTACAAGGTCTAAACTTTTTTTTTTTTTTAATATAACTCAACATAAGCACCGTTTACAGTCCAAACGTCAAACCAATAATCCATCTTTGGCGAGCATGTCTACAGCAATCGTTTCCACGGCTTCTGTCATTGTACGGCACAGAGGGTTAAGTAACTAGATATTTTCTTGGTACACGATGTCTTTTACGTAGCTCCAAAAGAAGAAACCATCGACGTCAAATCAAGACTTCGCGGCAGCCAAGAGTAGTTTCTCTGCCTATCCGGTCTTCTAGGAACCTGTAGCGCAGCCCGCACAACTTCTGCATGATGTGGTCCATCTTGATGTAACATCAGGCCCTCTGTACAATCTGCGGAAACACTAAGTTGTCTTAACATACCCAATTACACTATGCCCGTAATAATCTGCTCATGGAAAGAAAATGGCCCGAAAATTCGATTCGCATCGAATTTTTTTCACTTTCGAACACTTACAAACAAATTTCACCAATTCCTGTATATTTACTGCCACATAGTCGACAATTACGGTGATTCACGACTCCATGGACATGAAATAATGCTTCATCAAAAATAAAGTGCAGTGCAAGAGTTTTCATTAGCAAAAATAAAATTTAACATGGTCGTTATAAACTGAACTCTTTATGGCTCATCGTTAGGTTTAATTTCAACAGTTGCAATTTATAATAAATACTTAGGGGTCATGACTGATATATCATGTACCTTTAGTGAACATGTTCAGATCGGAAGTGAAATAGCTGAGCGCATGATGAAATCCCTGCGATCTGTAATGACGTCTCGGATGTACCTCGCGCGTCTAAGCGTAGGTTAATATCATCTGCAGAAACATCTATTACGCTGTATGCAACCAGCTTGATGTGGTGCACTATCGAGAAGAAAAATCTTAATAAACTATAGAGGGCGCATAAAAAATCGCTGCTAGGAGTCGTCTCTGATTATCGTACTGTGTCATATGAACCAGTAGGTATGTTATTATCAAAACCATTGATTACAAGGACTGGTTTTCCGCCAACACAGATAGTCCACCATGGCTGTGGTGAAGAACAAGACCGGAGGGGGACGGTAGTCGGCAGGTCATTATAAGCACTTAATTTAACATCTTTGCGGAACCTGCTTTGCCCGGATTTCAGCCTGGGATTAGAGTCCGACATTTCCCCATGAAGATCCCATGGGGAGAACTAACTGGTATTCCTTCGCAACTCACGGATAACAAAACGGTGGCAATTCATAAGCACGAAGTTTCAATCTCTTGGGAACAGCACTTGTATGAATGTTTAGTTGATGACTAACCATTATGAACTGAACGTTTTTGGACTTTATCTGAAGTCAAATTCTTTTGGTGTTTTCGGCAAATTTTTTGGCCTACGTGATGAGTGTCCTTTCAAAACGCTTCCAGTTTTCAAAAGATTTTCACACAATACGTATGTTTTTATTGTGAATTTCTACGATAAAATCACGTAAGATTTTTTTGAATGAGTCACTGATTTTAATTTGTTTCTGCAAACCCGTACACCTATTGTGCTTTTTCTTATGGCGATGTCATAGTGCTGAAGCCCTGGCTCATAACAGTCTGGCCTATCAACAGTCTGTAACACATCTGCTATCGATAGGAATGTTAAAATAAAACTTAATGTTGTCGCTTTAAGATTACACATAAAATATTGTTGAGTGTTGCAAAAGAAAAACTAGATTCGTTCTTGAAACCCCGGAGTTCTTTCTCGAATGTCTATTTCATTCGAAGAAATATTCAGTGGGTTTAAGACGGCAAAATTAAGTAATTATTCACAATTAGGGACTCTCCTCCGATTTTGATGTAATTTGGAATATACCTTACTTAGGACCTACGTTATTTGTTACATTTTACAAACTTTTCGTCGGAAAAGCCTTTCACCGGAGTTAAGTCACTCTTAGGTTACATAGTACCCTCATCAAAAATTGGGTAATTAAACACTGCACAAGGCTTAAATACACTATTTACGTTGTAAATAACTTAGTTTAAGTGACATTCTGTTATGTTATTTCAAGGTTGCCGGCCTCCGTGGCCCCAGTGGTAGCGTCTCGGCCTTTCATCCGGAGATCCTGGATTCAAATCCCGGTCAGACATGGAATTTTTCACAGACGCTACAATTCATTCATCTCATCCATCTGAAGATATACTTAACTGTGGTTCCGGAAGTAAAAAAAAAAAAAAAAAAAAAAAACACGATCTAGTATATATCTTAACTGGATTTGAATCTTAGAACTCTTGACTTCGAAATCGGCTGATTTGCGATTTCGCGCTAACCACTATACCAGCCCAGTGGGCATTGCATTTAACCTAACATAAATTAGTTTTACGTGAATGCAGCCTCATTCGTAACTTAATTAAAATTATTTAGTCCGAAAATAATGTATTTTACACTTGAGCAGTGTTGAATTACAAAATGTTTATTGGGTACTGTGGAGTAAGGGAGCTTAATTCAGGTAAAAAGGCGTTTCCGACGAAAAAAATTTCAGTTGTAACGAATAACTTAGGTCCTAAATAAATAAGGTATAATTCAAATTTCCAAGATTGGAGGAGAGTCTCTAATCGAAAACAACTACCGTAATTTATTATCTAAATGCGTTACACTTTTGGTGACAATATCAATGCAAATATGGGTGACTTCACAGGAAATCAGGTGAAAATCGGAAAACCTTGAGTAGGTTTCATAGCTCAACCCACTAAATTGGTAAAAAAGCTTGGTACCCTTTTAATAGAATTGAGAAAATCTTTATTTTTTCCCTATGTTAATTGAAGTGTTATTATTTCAAAGGAAAAATTCAAAAACAGTTGAATTTTTTGGTAATGAATTGCCTAACTCTTATGTTTATTTTGTTATTAATAAGTGTCTATATTTCATAAAAAATTGGAAATTAAAAAACAGAATCTACTGTCTAGAAATAATTACTGCACCTATCAAAATATATCACTGCAGGGTGGGAGTAATGAAATTCTTCTTTCCTGGACAAGATTTAAATAATCCAGAACCTCCTTAAGAAAGTCTTGGATGAAAGGTTTAATGAATTTTTTGACAATATGGCATTCATAAAGAAGTTTTTTCTATATTAAAATGCAACTTCCTTATTATTTGTATTTAATTTCCTAAAATTTACAATTTAATTGAGGAAAAAGTATTAAATAGGAAAGAGAATTTAAACTCTCATTTTACATAACGGATTTCTCTGCTAGTAATCAAAACATTTTACAATATAGACTGATTTATATTTTGAATTTACTGTGCATTTGATTGAGGTAGTAATAAAATTATTGAAGAAGCAAATGAGGAATGTCAGAATGTATAAATGACACTTTTCTGATATTAACAGTTTAAATTTTAAAATGCAAATGACAAACTGAACCAGAACTTACTATAAAAAAGTTTTAATAACGTATTTCAAAACTTTATCGGTCAATCTTCAGTGACTATATACAATCCAGCACTCTGACTGGTGTCTACTAACATCAGAGGCTTTCAGTCATAATGTACCAGTTTTTTCAGCCAATTCTAAATAATGTGATCTAAAGAATGTTGGATTTCAGTTGTGTTCGTACATCATTCTTATGTATACATATATTTCATTATGTTTAAGAAATGCTCCTTGTTTGTGTGTGCATAGAATACCAAAATTATAGGCAATTCTGGTTGATTTGTGGCCTGTTTCAGTAAAATGCTAAGTTTCATAATAGTGTCAGTACAGAATCTTTTAACATAATAACTTTTAAATGAAAAAAGGCAAATCTGAGCTGCAGAAACTTAGTATATTCTAATTGGACTGAAATAAAATTTGGTGTCAAAAAAAATTTTCCCTAAAAATATAAATTGATCTTAACACTTCTTTTATCTTTTGATTATTTCTTAGCATTAGATATACCTTCTACTCCAACCATTGGTTGTAATTGTGGCATTTTTGCAGGCACAATTTTTGCGAATTTTTCTCTACAATCGAATAAAATAAGATGAATTAGGCAATACCTCGAGTAAATATAGAAAAAAAATTTAACAGCTACGAACTACTACATTTATTATATATTTAAGGGAAATAATCTTAAAATTACGTACCATACTTTTTATTAATTAATTTTTTTTTTTTACATCATTTATTGGTTTTTACAATATATTAAAACACTAATGGAATCTGTAAATTTAGGCTGTAATATCACAACTATATAATTTAAACAAATATATAAACTATTTTACAACATACCTGTGTTATACCGGTCGAATTTGACAAGGAAATAAAAAAAATTATTAAATTATTTCAGTTTATCAATTGGCGTTAGTTATTAAATTGGTCACTTTCACTATTTACAATCTAGTAAATATGCACAATAACATGAAATGTTTCACAGAAACTGCCTTAGAATTAATTGAGTCTTGTCACAAAAGAATTAACAGCCCAGCTTAACAAAAAAATAACCAGGTAACTATTTTCTAACCCTCACGCTACTAGACAGTAACTCAGAGTGTAGTAGTACGTGAAACACCGCTGACCGGTGAGTAGATTTGCGTAGTGTAAACAGAGCAGCCAACATGATAAAATCAAAATAAAGTAATTCTAAAAAAAAAAGTTGTAGACTATCTTTTTAAATTTCAAAAGCAGGAAAAACTATGCTAATAAAATAAAAGTACCCTCAAAAGATAAGGCAGAGTTGTCATTTTAATCTTATTAAACAGTATCGTAAATTAACATTAAAGGTTATAAAATTTAAATTCTTCAAACCGTTGTACTCTCATTTACAATATGCGTTTTATATATTTATAATCTGTATTTATTGTCCTTAATTGTTTCAACTAACATCGAAAAGACCACTCAATTTAATCAATTCGGTATTTCATCAAACTTTTGTGTTAAGAACACTGTACGAATTATTAAGGTAAAAGTAAAACTTGCAATTTGTATAATATAAGATAAGGAATCATCACTTTGTATTTCTTATTATGAATAAAACTGAATTATGATTTATTCATAATAAAAATGATTTAACTTCTGAAATACGATGGGCTTAATTTAAAAATAACTTAAACAGCATATAATTGTACAACAATTATGTACATAATTGCATGATTTGAAAATACGAACAATTATAAAACTGAATAACATTATATTGGAGTAAAATGATGAAATGTATTGTAGTAAACTAGATGGAATTTGAAATGCAACTAAGAATTTTATAAAAAAATAAGCCTTACTCATAGCAGTATTTTGTTGTTTTTTTTTTCAATGTTGTGTCTTTTTCATTAACAAAAATTATTCAAATAGAATTCTATTCATATAAAAACAATCTTCAAAACTATAAAAAAAATAAAGAAAACTAGTGGCGTTGTGTAGCTATTTTGATGGTTAACCTGCATGTGATAGTCTTACAGCTGGTAAATTTTATTGTCGGTTAAAAGAGGCCGTTAGTTTTGTTCTGTTATAAATTTGAGGTTAAGTGAATTATTAATTTTTTTTAAATATTTAATGTTATCACATTGTTATTAATTTAATCTATTTTAAACAAAGCAGTAGATTCCATTTATAATATGGAGGAAAATTTATTTCAAAATGTTAGATTATTGCACCATGTGCTAACTATCTTTTATGATTATAACTGCAGTTAATTATTTAGAAAATGTATTTCAGCATTTAACACCTTAACTCATTTGCTGTTTGTAGCATTCTGAGGAACATTTTAGCTTTCACCTTATTCCAGTTTTTTTTTTAAATATTACAGTATAGAAAAGAACATTTGTAACAGAAGCACATTTTTTATTTGTCTACAATACAAATTATCCACGTTAGCTAACATCAATTTTCCCCAAAGGAAAGGAAAGTTTACTTTTCAAAAGGATTACAATTGGAAAACTTTTTATGGAGTATCATAATATCAAACTTTAAACTGAACATTTAAAAAAATTTGTTAAAATTGATTTCCAGTCAAAAAAAAATTATTTCATTTAGAAAATTCACAGTCATTTTTACACTACAAAAATCTTGCTTTATTGTTACTCGTACATCATTTTACACTCGCAATAAAAAATATTAAAAAAGGTAGTATATAAACATTCAACCAATATCGATTATTGATATTCGATTAATGATAATTAATAAAGAAATTAGATTTTTTAAAAATTAAAATTAGTTTTGGAAAAAAAAATTCACATTTTCATAACTAATAATTCATCATCCTGCCGTATAGTTTCTTATTACCACACTCAACAAGTTATCATCAAGTTAAATATTTAGGTTTCTTGTGGATAAAAAGATTTTTTATAGTGCCCAATTTTTGGTTTAGGTAACATAGAATTCTACATATTTGTTTTCTTTCCATATATAGACATAATTGTCATGTAAACTACTGAATTATTCTAGCTTTTTGTGATTTTTAGTGGTTTCTGGAATTTTATTAAGGATTAATTTTAACTTATATTTTTATCTTAATTGAAAATTCCTTGAAGTTAAGCTGTATATCCTGCAATAAAACCACAACTTTGTTAAAATTATTTTATAAATATGAAATTCAGGATATCTATTGACTTGTATATTCCATGTGCTAACAGAATTTTGTATCTAACAAAATTTTAACTGTATTACTTTACAGTTTTCATCTACAGTAATTATTTTAAATTGGTTCTTGTAAATCACACTACTGATTCAAGTTTACAGAACTTAATGAATCCAATACTGATAAATTACTTTTCATATGGGTTCCATTTGGCAGTTTATCCATATTCTCCGACTGGTTTAAAGGCCCGGTGCCCATTTATTGTCTGCCCTTGGTTTCTTCTGATTGACTTGTAGTACCTATATACCTACTGATTAAATGACATTCTTTGGTAATATTCACATGAGCAGTCTCTTTGGGTATTGATGTTGTTGCTGACAGGAAAATATCTAGTTTGCATTGGGATGTGTAATGTATTTAATCTTCAGCTTGTAATGGCATTATAAATAGTTAAATATGAAACAGAAACTCATTTTGCTGAAGGATTGTTGGCTAAGGCATGAACACTTGAGGGTGAGGGTTGAAATTCAACATATTATTCAGTGAGAGGTAATGGGCTGCAAGTGGCTAGACAGTGAAGGAAGTAGCTAATCGCATTTATTTCTTGTGATGTATAATATGAATATAAATGTGTATATATAATGTATATTTTGAAATACGCCGGTACTCTGGATTTTCCTAAATCTCCTTTTAACTAAAATATATTACTTTAATTTATTTATTTTATGTTTAACCCATTACAGTTACCATTAATCCTTAAGAAGTCTTGACCAAAAGATACAGTTAAGTACATATTTAATTATCTGGCCATTTAAATTCAGGATTGGTAGCGTCTTGGCTTTTCATTCGTAGGTCCTGGGTTCGAATCCCAGTCAGGCATGGCAATTTCACAAATGCTACAAATCATTCATCTCATCCTCTGAAGGTATATCTAATGGTGGTTTTGGAGGTAAAAGAAAAAAAAAATTCAGGATTGCATTTATACAGCATCAGTTTTTACTAATGTAAATTTATTGTTTTATTAATTACCTACAAACAATAAATTTACTAATATAAATTTATTGTTTTATTAATTATCTACAAACAATAAAGATTTACCATATATTGAATAGATTATTAGTAGCTCTTATTTAAAGATTAGGACAGTATATACCATGGAAGTAAATATTAGAAAACAAAGTTAGTACAGGTAAAAGACAATAATTGAATGAATATCTATACAAAATAAGGAAGAATTGAATGATTAAAATATTAAAGAGTACTGTAGTAATAATTTAACAGCAGATGGAAAAAATAAAATCAAGAAAGAATTTAATAAAAAGAAACAGTATTGCCTAGTAAGATGGAGTTAGATTGGAGGAAGGAACTTGCGATGTGTTTAAAACAAAAAGAAGAAGAGTTTGGGTAAGGTTAAATACGTGAATGAAAAATGAAGAAATAATGAGGAGGGTGAAAGAGAATAGAAGCTTAATCTTATCAGTTCAGGATTGGAAAGCCAATTAATATATGTTGATGTCAATTGATATGTTGTAACATATCAAGAGAAAAGGACTGAGTGAACAGTCAGTTAAAGGTAGAAAATAAAAATGATATGGACAGTTTAAAGGAAATAGAACTATCAGTACTCTACAGTTTAGCTGGAAGTAGAGAAAAATGAAGTTGGATGTAGTGCAAGGGATTGCCTTAGTGCGGATAATGATATAAATGTATTAAAAAGTTCCATTACTTAAATGATATTCAGCTCTAAATGATTCAAATGTTCAATATTAATAATTTTAGCATTTTCCATGGTGTTCACCTCTTGTGCTTATAAATATTTTTTTTCTCTCTGTCTACTTTATACTCTACACATTTTTTATGTAGTCAACTTTATAATTCAGATAGCATCATAATATACTTTGCTACTGTTACTGCACCATTTCTAATTCCGTGATGTAAAGATACTATTTCTACACTTTTGTTATGTTAATGGGATATGAAACAATTTTTTATGTTGCCAACCCTTTACAGTTAATTAATTACACCTATTATAAACTCGAACTTTCACTTAATTGTATGATTTGACTAGAGAAAAATTTTTTTACACAGTGAGGTGTGTTCATGAGAAAAAGCTTATGGGCAAGTTTGTTGAATGATTTATTATCAAGCAAATTTGATTACTTCATTTTTCAAATATTATTGGACATTTGGATCATTCTATTTTATGTGGATAAACTATAATTGTTTTAATGCAAAGTTAGACTAATTTTAGTATTGTTTACTTTTACTGTTATTATTCAGCTATAATATTTATTAAACAGGTTTTGTTTTTATGTTTCAGAACAATTATATATTTCATTTTATGGTTTAACGTATGTTATTACCACTAGTAAACAGAGCTAGGACATTTATTTTTTTTAAACGAAGCTTATTTTCACCTTGCTATACACAAAGATATATCAGTTTTAGGTATGTTTGATAATTAGTTAGATTTTTTCTGCATAAAAACTTTGCTAGTTGTAGGGAAGCAAAATATATGGACACTGTATATGTAACTGTAAAAGGACAGTGTCCTTTTTACAGGACACTGTAAAAAGACTATACAAGCCCATTAAAAATAATTAAACTTCATGTTTTTTATTATTATTTTTGAGTTTTTCGAACTTACATAAATCAGTAAATTTTTACACAATTTATTAAAATAAAGTACATTAAAGCTTCTAATTTGTTACATTTCGTAATTGTGATCTAACTTCCATCTCGTCTGATTCAGTCAGTAACTTTTAGTAGTACTGAAAGTTTAAAATGAAATCAGAAAGAAATATTTTGCAAAGGTAAAACAAGAATACAAAAAAATGTTGTAAGGATTATAGAATTGAAGATGGATAAATTCTCACAGGGATAATACTTTGCAAAAATGTTCAATGTCTCAGTTACAGAAACTGGTTAACCATTCAAAGTTCATCCTCAGGATACTTGTATCAGCTTCTGATGCACAAAATTTTATTGCCCACCTACTCATTGTACCTCATTCAGCAGTTTTATTACCATAAAAACAGCTTTTAGATAACGATAAGTATCACTAGAATGCATTTTTTCATTAGTACAGTCACTCCAAGTTGTTTAGATATGTTGACATATCAGGCATATTCAACTTCATTTCAGTGATGACTGACAGAAAATAAAAGGGTGTGGATCAACAAGTTTTGGATTGTTATAGTGGGAGAATGAAACTACAGGAGGTCAGTACTTTCCCTCGATATTTTGTTCTCCCATTTTGTTTCAATGCATGTTAGAAATCAGCCATTGTTCATTTATTGTAATTTCAAAATGTTTTATTTAAAAAAAAGTGTAAACTAATATGAAATGTTTTTGTGTTAAGATGTTCATCTAATGATTATAAATATATCATTAGTAGTGTTGTTATTTGTTAAGTCAGGCTGAAAAGCCAGAAATAGATTCTAATAAATGCTTCTTTTTTTATATGGTAACCTCTAATTAGAAAAGTAAAACATAAAAACTTTCGTATTTGCGCATGTAAAAGAACTTCAAAGAATAGGTTTTGCAGCAATAATCTCTGACATGTGCAGACATATTATAATGGTGAAAGAATACATTCATTTTAGCCAGATGGGTTATTTAGCCTGAGTAGCACCTTTCAACTGGTCCAGTAATAAAGCATTACACTCCATGATGATAGCCCTGTTTTTTTTCCAAGTAGTCTATGAGCACCACACCATAAAAAAGAAAACCCTGTAGCAGTGACTTTTCCTCCAGATGGAAATTTTTTGCTTTTTTTGGTGTACTTTCATTTGCTCCTACCCACTGTTTGGTCTCTGATATTTAATGGTGAATCCATGTTCATCTGTTGTTGCAAAACCTTAAACAAACTCAGTGGAATTGTATTTACCTTGAGAAGCGTTCAGTCGAATGCTTTTTTGGTTGACTGCTAACAGATTCGACACCTATCAAACAGAAAGTCTTTTCATATTTAAAACATTGTGTAAGATGAAGTGGAGATGGTCTATTGAGATATTAGCAAGCTCTTGTATCTTCAATGGTAATCATTTAATATGACATTGTGGTTTTTGAGACAATTGCATCAGTCATTGATGTTTTTGGGCAACCTGAGTGTTCATCATCTTGAATTGATGTACGAAAATGTTTAAATTCAGCAGCCTGCTTTTTTACCCATGAAAACAAAGAAAAAGAATCCTTTAATGTGGAATCAAATTCTTTTTCATGTCTATGAAGAATAAACCTTTAAAACAAAGTAATTTGAACAGTTTGAAATTCAATTTTATTAAGTTTTCAGAAAATTTCAAAATTTGTTTACTTTACTTGATCACCAGAAACAAGCATCTAAACCCACACAGTATGCCATCTAAAACATCATAATTGACAGATTTCATAGTCATGTGATCATACTTGTGCCATCTCTGAGTCAGGTTGAGAAACTTTCCAAATAAGCTAGTACGATTCTGCTTTTTTTTTTGTGGTTTAGAAGCCTTCTTTTCCAAAAATATTGGTAATTTTACATTAATGTTAATTGATGTATGTTATTTTGTATAAGTGTGTTCGGGCAATGATAACTCAAGTGTTTTTCGCCTGGGGAAAAAATGTATAAGTGTGTTTTTTATTTTGTTCCATACTTTATTATTGTTACTTGTTGTCTTCTGTTATCTTTGCATAGAAGTATGATGTCATCACTTTTGTAGTAGTGTCTTTCATTATACAAATATTTCAGTTAAAATGGTAGAAATTGGTGAAACCATTGTTAGGCCAGTTGAATGTTGTATTTACTCTTTTTTTTTTACGTAAAATAGTTTTGCTTTCAATGTTAAATGTTAAAGTTAAGATTTCCATTACACATTTCTGTGTTTTTTTTAATGATTTCTGTAATAAGTAGATAATTTTTTAAACAGGCATGTTTGGTTAAAGGTTGTAATAAATTACAAATTTAGAGTTAAATTTTATGGAATGCGTACATCTTAAATTTGTTAAATTGTGTTGTTAAAGTGTTTGAATTATTCTCATGTGTTATTTACAACTAATCATTCTTTGCAAACATTTAGTTCATGTATAAGGACTGCTCACTGTATAAGACAAAAAGGTGAGTAGTACGAACCACTTCATGTAAAGGCACTCTATAAGCAGTAAGCAGAAATTTTTTCCGTAATCTCATTTGAGATCTATGTCTCTACCCAGAATGGGAGCAATATGTCGTCATCATTGATTTTATATTAACCAATTCAAACATATATATATATATATATATATATAT
>JAAAKQ030019105.1:0-12004 GCA_010016005.3 Zanna intricata
CCGAGACGCTACCACTCTGCCACGGAGGCCGGCTTGTATTCCTATATTATTTGCAATTTTTTCACGGTTATTTATAATGTATTTAAATTCTGTTATAATAATCAAATATTTAACTTAAATTTTTCATTTGGAAGGCTTAATTCTATTTATTAATATAACTATGCAGTTATAAATATTTTAAAACTATTTATTTTAAGTATTCTGTATTTTTATAAATAATTTTTTTAACGTTAATGTATTTTTTATTAATAGTTATTTTATTGAAATATTTCTATTCGATTTGTTGAACCAGTCATTAGGCGCTGTAAAGCATACGTATAGCTGCTCTCTAGCCAAATTGTGACCACTGTCCCCCACTGTACGCTGTGTAGTGGCTTTCCTGTTCCGAGATAAAAGCCTGCATCTTAAGTGCGCTCATTTTTTATTATCTGACTTATCTTGTGCTGAGAGTATACCCGAATCACCATTTACTTCTGATTATACTTAGCCTAAGATAAAAAACAGATAAACCTTCCATTCTCCAGCAGACTTCGAATAGGAAATAACAGAGGTTACACATTCCCTTTACCCAAATTTCTTTGTAAAAGAATTAAAAAAAAAAAGGCGCGGTAATTTTCTGTTGCATATTTTTCCCATAGAAATGTTTAGCTTCTTCACATAAAAATTCATTTAATTTTAGCACATCATTCGATTACTTTTATGTATTTTTATTTTTAAAATTTTTTATAATTAAATAATAGCATTAATCTAGAGACTGGTTTAGAACACAAAATAAGTCTCACTTAAACTAATTATTTATTTGTTGTAAAAACTATTTTGTATTTTATAAATTTATTACATAAATGTACTACATAAATTTATGATGATACTGATTTTAATATATTTTGATAACTATAACTGACAAAAATAGTTTATTACCAATATTATATAAATAATTTTAGAACTTGGAAGTCTGTGAGATTTACATTCTATTTTGTTTTATATATTGACCAATGAATGAAGATAAAATAATATCATATTATTACTTTTAAAAAATTCTAAGAATAATGAATGAGAAGATGCGGGATAAGAAATATTGTTCATCAGATTTATACTTAGAAATTGTTTGTAAAATATGTAATTCAGTTTGAAAGTAATTATTACAATTCGTGATGAAAGAGTGACAGTCTATATATATTAGCAGTCATTATATGATAAAAAAAAATATTATATATTAAAGTGGTTATGACGGAGGAAATTGCGGATTTGTATCTCTGGTTATACCATCTGTAGTAGATTAATTATCTGTGGTTTTCCCGTTAATCAAGTTAAAATTAGAATTTTTTGGAAGTAATAGATAATATCTTATATCAAATAATAAATCTTCTATTTAAAAAAAAAAAAATTCTACAAACATATTACTGTAATATCTAGCTAAATAATACTGGTGTATGTTCAAAGAGTACCCGATTTTTTTTTAAAGAGGACAAGTTTTGAATTTAATAAAAATGTCTAAATGTTTTATCGAAAAAACAAGCACATACCTTTTATAGCGATAATATTACTGTAATCTATAATCGGAAAACCACATTATGAGAGGTAAATATCAATATTTCAATCTAATAAATCTCAGAATCATTAAATTTATCTTTCAAAAAATTAAAAAAACACAAAAAAAACATTCCATTATTTGAAATAGTGGTTTTCTAGCAATTTTATTTAAAATATTTATATTCATTGAAAATTATATACTGATTAACTTGTTCAGGATTTTTAATAGAAAGCACCGTGAGAAAGGAATTATCAAAAATATATATTATACAAAATATTCTAAAAATCATTCTGGAACTTAATACGGTCAAGTTTTTTGCTGACTGAAAAATAAAAGAGATATGTCAGTAAATCATTCTTATCCTAATTGATTGAGGAACAGTGAATCGAGATTTCGTAAAATAATTTTGGAAAATTATTCTAAATAGCTGTGGACTTAAGTTTTTTTTTCTGTAAAAGTTTTAATAGAATGAAAGACAAGCCAAAAAAAAGACAGTTTGTCATATTTTTTAGTTCTTGCTATCCGATTACCATCGTATTTGGTTGCAGTAGAGAGACCGGGCAGTAGGCACTACTAGACCAGACGCCGGGACAGTAGCTAGAAGTATTTCAAACACGTCAGTTGTAACATACAATGTATTACTCATAAGTATAAATATTCATAAGTCTTTAATGTTATTACACAAGTTTCTTATTCATAAGTGTTAATTACAATATATTCAAGAAGATTATACTACTCAAATTTATACTATTTTATACTATTATACCTTCACTATCATCAACGCATATATTACAGTTTATAACAATAAACAATCGTTTAACTAAGAGCTGGTCTTTATTCATTTAAAAACGACTACTTCACATCAGCTACTATACATAATATACTGTATACATGTTGGTCCTCCGTGCATCCATAAAACGTCTATCTACAACCATTCTACAACTTTACATGTTTTTTGGTGTTATATTAAAACTTTTACATATCTTTTGGTTATCATTAGTTATATTGGTTATATAAATTATAATTAGTTTTTTAATATGAAGACATGCCGCATTTTTTACATATGCCGCATGGAAGTATTTGAAATTTTACATAGCTATAGCTTCTAATAATTAAGCTTTTCAGTGTTGATGGTTTCATTTAAATCGAATTGTGGTTCTTTGATTACATACTAAAGATGGACAGTTAAAAAAAAGGTATCTTTTGTGGTAAGACGGAAAATAAAATCTTTCTAACTCTAAAACATTCTGTTTTACCGACACATACATCACTTTTATTAAAATAATTACATTAATTCTTTACAGTTTAAATGTGATATCAAATAAAAATTTTGCCAAAAATGATTTAAAGAAAAGTATGTGTGCTCCATGATTTTTGATTTTTATTAGCGTAACGGATAGAAGTGCATATTTTAATTAAAATTTACAAAATTTTAATGCGTAATAGATAATTCACTACATCGGGTATAAAGAAAGCATCGAGTAATAAACACTAAACATTTTTTTCCGAAAATCAAAATTTATTTATAATTGCATAAAATATATTATATAGTTTATATCTTAATTACAGGTAAGGTAAAAACTCGAGAGTTTGACAGTAACAGTTACCAGTTCTACACCAGCTATTAAATAATGTGTAGGCAACCTTGAACATTGTACTACGTAAAAAGAATGAGGTAGGAAAATAATTTTTTTCCTTTTTTTGAGAAGTACGCAGTTCTGGGTAACGTTTGATGCTGGAAAAAATGTATATGATAAAATTAACATTATATCGTTCCATTACTTGACTGACCATGATCTAAAAAAAAAACCAAAAAAAAAAACACACATATCAAATATAAAACCATTAATGAGATAAAATTAATCACATTATAACACTCGTGTAGTACGCATGAGAAATCAAAATGTTAGTTTTGCAGAAGTTGTTTACTTTGGGAATACGTGAAAATTTTACGATTTCTTTTAATATTTATTTCAGTTTCTATCTCTTAATCCCCCTTTTTTGGAATATTACCAATAAATATTTTGTTGTTAATTTAGATTACAGTAAACGTGTATTTATTAATTTTCAGATTTTTAAATGACTACCCTTATTAAACTAAAAAATTAATTCTAAAAATCGTAATTTTTAAAGTCGAAAATCGTTTTTAAAACAACTTAACTACCTAACCTATACCAGGTTAATGTGTGTGTATGTGTTTTGTGTAATACACCTAAATATTATTATAAACCTTAATACTGTATGAACATACAGTACGTTAACGTGACATGAGTCGCAAATCAACCCTAAAAATGTCATAGTCATCTTTGATTATAACAATCATGACTGGCTTCCTAGGAAAAGTGTTAAGTTAAATGGTTTTCCGTTTAGAAATAAGCTTGCTTATCAGCATACCAAGTTCACCGAATTGCAGTTTTGTATTCAGTCCTACAAGTAATACCTTCATTCTGTCAAGAAGTATGTCAGTTGATAGACAAGATCATATCAGATGATTTATATGTATTACCGCCGAAAAAAAGAAAGGGAGGATAGTGTAAAGCAATTCATATTATATCAAAATTAATTTTTTTGTTAATTCGGGCAGCGTTAGGGAACTGCTATCCGTTTTTAATTAAATTCGTATATTATTCGATGATGGTTAGATTCAAATTTTCAGATATGCTACAGGCATGTTATCACTTCATAATCAAACATTTTTTTTTTCAGTTGAATGTTACTGTACTTTTTATTACAATAAGTTAATTACATTATATTTAATGTTTTACATTAATTATAATATAATTTAAATTTAGTCTTCATAAAATTTTGATTCTCATCCAACGGGAGATGTATAAGTAGATGATTGTTTTACAGCAGGAAGAGACACATTAATTCTTGTTTTATGATTCCCATTATTTCTTATAGCTGATATAGCTTGTGAAGCACTTGAGGTATAAAAAGCCTTATTACTAAAACTTTTCATGAGAGTAATGATCCTCGCTATGTAGTTTATTCTTTGTGTTGTAAAGAACTATGTTTGTTTGACTAAATATCAATAAAATGTTAATGTAATTGACTTGTTGATAAGTGGTAATGTACTCGGTTCAGTGAAGAATTTATCAAGAAGCTTCTTTATCACAATCAAACCTAGCATGGGATTCTTGTTTTTCTTTAGAAATAGTTGTTTATCAGTAATAAATGGTATGACGTTTTGGGAGTGACTTGTAAGTTTCATAAATTCGGATACAATTTTATAGTGTACAACATTTAATGACTTACTTTAACTAGCAAGTTAAAGTAACAATTAGCGTGCTTGTTTCTACATTTGGTTGGTATAAGGTTAATTTCCGGTTAAGCGTCTGGGTCTTTTTAACAGTTATTTCATCTGTTTTCCTGTTTGCAACTTCTTTCTTTTGTATCTTTTTTAGTACCAGTTAATAAAGTTTAAAAACAATTTTTCGTTTAGTTTAGTTTAAATTAATTTTAAAAATTATATCGTTATTTATTAATTTTAAAATGTATTTATTTAAAAAAAAAAAGTTGTACAACATATAACTTGTTTTTGAGACAGGCAAAGCAACATACATGTAATGATTTTATAATTACTACTGAAATTTTGTAATTAATGCTTATAGAAGTGAAGAAATTTTAAGTGAATTAAAAATAAAGTTAGTAGTTATAATTGTTAAAAAAGTGCAGTAGTTTGGGATTTAAAAATTATAAAACTTTGGGGAAAAATATATTTACCGTAAATGACAAGTAATTCTGATTCCATATTTTTAAATTTACTACTTAAATTTATTAAAAATTTTATTTTTAAGATAATTTGTAGTGTATTAATAATAAATAATTATTATTAACTTAGTTATGAAATTTTTAATCTTATTTTAACAGATTTATTAAAAGTAAAAAAAATATGCTTATAAAAAATAACTGGAATGGGAGCCAGTTTTTGTTTCTTTGCCACTAAAGTGAAACGTATTTAATGTATGAAACATGTAGGTCTAGAGAGTAGAATTCTTTTATAAGATTAATAGAAATTTTTCATTTACATATAAATTATTGTTTCATATAGGAATAAATATTTTAACCATATATATGTTTTTATTAAAAAACATAATGAGTAGTTAAAAATAAAAAAAAATAATGGATTTCCCCTCCCCTAATATGAGTTTCCTGTTATGTATTTTTAATACTGATCATTGAATAAGTATAGTTAGGTGAAGGAATATGTTGTGTGATAAATAAACTGTGCTGGCGTGTAGGCTTTGTCCTGCCAGAATAGAGATAAGCTGATAACTTTAATGTACTGCTTGTTGATAAGCAATCAAAACCTGATAAAGGAGGTCACCTTCACAAGAAACTGATAAGCCGTGACTTAGTTGGAACGGAAGATATATACATATATACCATCCCCTCCACCCATAAAATACGCTCTAATGTTAATGTGAAAATCACTATCTATCTGCAGTGTAATTTATTTAGATTTAATAAGTTAAGAGACCTATTTTTTAGGTGTGTTTTAGAATTCATTATTATTGTTATTACTAATTAAATTAATTTACCTAATAAAGCAATTTATATTTTAATTATTAAAAAAAAAAAAAAAAAAACATTATTATTAATTTTCAATTAAATAATCTAAAAAAAAATATATTTGTGAGGCAAAAACCATATTTATAAATATTTTTAACATTATATCTCAACCAAAAAATTCTTTTGTGTTAGATTTCATTTTAAGTGTTTAATTATCACAATCGGAAATATGAAAAATTATATTTCTTATGAAATTACGTGATTTATCTTATCGCAACGATTGATTAAGATATCACATGATACGTTTACATGATGTACACTCGACTACAATACTTTATACATGAAATTAACATAATATAATGTTTAGATATCTAGTATATACTACGTACTTACACTCGCACACACATATAAAACGCCTACATGAAAAAAAACAAATGTTTTATGCATTTTAGAAAGAAAAATCGATAAGTGCCATTTGTTATGACTAATGCAATGTAATAATATTCTATTCTTTAACTCCTTTTACTGGTACCAGTACATACTATATTAATTTTGCATTGATCCGTTTTGATATAAATTATTAAATGCCGGTACTGATATTAATTATGTTGGTTAGTAATAACCATTAGTAATCGCTGATTTTTTATAGTTTATATGATAAAACTGCACAATTATTTATACTATGTTTTTAAATTATCATAATTGTTTTCCAATTACTTTTTGGTTCCTTATATTTAAAATTAACAACTAGAATAATAGTGGAAAAATATATCCGTATTCAAATTTCAGATATTTAGAAAATAAAGTAAATTTTAAAATAATTTTTTTTTTGTAGATGATTGATTAATTTTAATTACATAAGCTCAAAGCCTATGTATAGGAATACGGAAAAATAATTTTTTCGTGATAAAAAATCCCACGTCTACCTGGGATTCAAATCTGGGATTTTCCAGGTGTATGTTTGTATTCCTACTGCTCAGTCAAGGGGGTGGCATATTTAACTATTGAAAAAAATTCGCTTTTCTGTAGGTTTTCTTCATCTCGTCACCCTATGGTTAAGGAAAGTAAAGAGTGTTTCATATTTCTCAGCTTTTATTTTTCATCGATTTTTACCAGGTGAATTTTATCTACCCTTTATATAATCTCAAAATAAATGTATTATCTGGTAGATAACATCACCAGGTATTTTTCGCCGGTTTTGCTTCAGTTAATGGATAACTGGGAAATTATTGTCTGGTTTAAGTTGTCTGTTAGATTTTTTGAACCCAAAATATTAATTGGTACATTGAATATAAATTTGTAGTTCACAAGAACTACTAGATTGGTCCTCATTTTTTATTATTTTATCATTTTTACATTTGTTTAAGAAAGACTATCGTCGTCTTTGGTAATCTGTCAGATTCATACTTCCTAGGACAGTGTGGAATATTCTTTTTTATGTAGTCTGTTAGATGCAGATATAATTAGGTAATTGGTTTTGTAACACTCCGAAGGTTTTTTTTTGTTTTTAGATTTAGATTAGCAGACTGGTAGAGCTGGTAAGATTACTATCCAATTCAGATAATTCTTGATTCTTTAATGTTAATATATAAATAACTTAGTTTTTAATAAATATCTTCAAAAATTGTATATTGATAAATAAAATTTCTTCCAAGTTTACTTAACAAAAATAGTACTGTTGAGAACTTGAAAATAAAAAAAATTGAATGAATTCATTATAACAAACGTAATATAAATTATGTTTTCTCTTTATAAACGTCTTCATGAGTGAAGACATAATATAAATGACGTAATTTAATGTTCATTTTTATAACAGCTTACTTATACTGTTTTCAGATTGATGTTATTCCTAAGCAACAAAATTCTTATTTAAATATTAAAAAAAAAAAGGTATAATAATACTGAATTTTATTTCAAATATATACCCCCTACTTTGAGTGTCTGTGGCTACAAAATTAATTATCTTCTTAAAGATGAAAAAATCATTTTAATGATTTTATCATAAATTATAAAAGAGTGTAATTAATTCTTTTAAAGGATTGTACCTTACGCTAATAATATTATTATTGTTTAATTGTATATATTTATAATATTTTATTCTTAGATTAGTAATTAGAAGGAAATGCATCTAAATATTCGCAGATATTATGGATACCAGTTTACATTCTTCTTTCGAATGTACAATGCCTATGTGTACTCCGAGAGTACATGTTCTTTTTGAATGTGCTCGTATGTCTGCACGTATTTGTATTTATACTTGTGTATCGCTAATTGCGATACTGATATGTAATATCAGTTGTCAGCACGTCGCGTTGAGCGAGAGTAGTCCGGTCGTTTTTCCTTTTTGGTTTGTTGGCAGATAACAAATCGCAGTACATTTATCTGGCGTCCTAGATCGGGTCTTGTTGTCCGTTGAACACGCATGGAAAGAGACGGCCTCCTTGTAAATAGTTTTATTCTGTACAAATTCTCTGAGCATCGATAAGGTCGAAAGAGGATTTAACGAGATATTTTCGCGACTTGTTTGTTGCGATCGGATCTGAGGCATAAATCTCCCTGTAGGCGGTGGGCAATTGGATTCTACACTGTGTGCCAGTCGCAATCTTTCTGCAGCCGTAGTCGCAGTCGCTCGCGGACCACCCGGTCGGTTGCATCGGCTTGTTGGCTGACCGGTCGGTTCGATGTTAATATCACTCATATCCCGAATTGTCAATTAGAATCTAATCCGGTAGTGTAATGCTCTTTATCTCTATTCACCTGCAATTTATTATAGTATGCCTATGTCTTATTGTCGTTTAAATGTGAAATTGTAATCCTAAACTGAAAATGAAAGAATATATTTTATATCGCTTTCATACAAGATTAAGTATATTATACCATTATAATGTCACCCGCTTTTATGTAAATTCTCATATTTTTTTTTATGGAATAATGTTATTTAAGAATACTATATTTTATTATAATAACACACCTTTGTTTATGTATTTTCATGTTTTTTTTTTCTTGTAAAAGATTTGAAATAAAAGCACTTATTCGTATTTTTTTTTATGCCGTTTATCGATGACTACATTTTTTAATCTCCTTAGTAAGCTTAGTAAGAATGAAAGAAAAGAGTGACTGGTAAAGTCACTCTGTTGTTCTGTTCCAGTTTAATTATTATTGATTTTATCATTATAGAATATATAAATATTTAAATATATTTTTAGAATATCTTGTATATTTAAATTTCTTATTCAAGTACTCGTACATAACTAGTTTTGTATGTACGTTCCAGTAATAATATCTCATTTCCTTAATCCACCCATTTAAATATATTTATTACTATTATTTTTTTAAGACGCGGTTTATAGTTATTATAAATGATCTTTAAAAATAATCGATTTTGTATCTATTACAATATTGTAATTATTATCATTATAATTAATTAATTATAATACTTAAAAAATGGAAGATTTTAAGTACTGAGTAAAGGTTACAATATATAATAAAAATGGAATCTTTATAATCGTGACCGATAATCCATTATGGTTGATAGAAGTTACTTATTAATTATTTAACAAACCACCACATAACGGGTTACAGTCATGGTTTTTCACCAGCTTCAAACAAAAGCAGATGTTACGTTTTCTCTTGCTCCCAGTTCGATTCGTATATAGTTTCTTTTTAGTAAGATTTACCGATTTTGATGATTCTGTTTTTATAGAACGTCTGGCTGTTTTACTGTTAGTTTCTTCCAGATAAATAAAATCGAAGCAAAAAAAAAAAAAAAAAAACTGCAAGTAAAATTAAGTTGTTTAAATAAATTATCTGTGAAAATTTTTTGTTTGTATTTACATAAACACATTAATTGCCGATTTAAAACATCATCGAAAAATTGCTTTGGTTAGAACCACGTAACGCATAGTTTGCTAGTGACAATCTTCGGCAGTTAAGATTCAATACAACGATCAATCAATGTGAATATGATTTCCTTAAACTCACTTCGTAATTTCTTGTTTTTTTTTTTTTACTTCCTTGTATAAGTATTGTAATCGAAAAAAAATTAGGTTTCAGATTTCAATGGAAATATCTATTTTGATTATCTGTTATATATATATATTTTTGATATCTCCGAATCCATTTTGACTAGTTTCGGCGTGACGTCTGAACGTACGTATGTACGTATGCATCTCACATAACTCAAAAACGATTAATTGCAGAATGTTGAAATTTTGGATTTAGGATTTAATTGTGCACCTCCCCTTTTTATTGCAATAGATTTGATCAAAAATGTCAAAAAAGCTTAAAATCCAAAACTTTTGGATTTTGGAGCCCTCATTGAGAGCTTTTCAGCGATATGTCATAAATTATATATATTTTCATTGGTTCCAAAGTTATAGTCAAATAAAAAAAAACTATAATTCATGAAATATTTGGATCTTACAAGACGAAGGCATATCGGTTCGAATCCGACTTCATTTCTTTTTTTTAATTTAAACAATTGATTTATTAATAATTCTTATTAACTTCCGAATGTAAAAAGTTTTTTATAATAGATAATAATTCTCAATAAAAACAAAATAAATAAATAAATGAAAAAAAAAAATCAGAAGTTATTAGTGAAATAAAATTGTATACTTTTCATAAAAAAAAAAAAAAAGTGTATATGTTATTTAATAGGCATACAAGGAAGTCATGTAGTGTCCACATCAGATTTTTTTTGTTATCTGTGACGATGAAACATTGCTCATTCAGTAAATGTTCGTATATAACATTTGATATAATTTTTTTAATTTTTTATGATTAGTTAAACTAAAATTTACCGCGTTCCAGAGAAAATCTAACAGGCGGTAGTTTTTCCAAACTGTTTTTCTGTATTCTTGCTTTAATTTCATCTTTGGGCAAGTTTTATTTTTTACGTTATTTGCGAGCAACTTTTTTTTATACAACATCGTTTTTTGTATGACAAATTATTATTTAATTAGAAATGTAGCTTCATCATTTAAAAAAAAAAAATTTAAAAAACTGACCGTACTTAAAAAGCTCTAAAAATTAAAAAAAAAAAAAAGTAATAAATTTTCAATTCTTTAAGCTACAACGTTTTGAAATCGGTGCCAAATTAGAAAGAAAAAAATTATCGGTAAAAAGTATTTATATTTATTTTCTAAAGGAGAAGTCCCGTTTTATGTTTCATGTATTATGTTAATATTTTCTTTCCTGAAAGATGATACGCAAATTTTATTTTATTTTTTCATTTTCTTTCGTGAAAGATGACGATATGCCTAGCTTATATGGGTACAGGAACAATGACGATTCTCGTCTCCACAAAACAGTCCATGATTTATAAATAAGATCCCTTTGTAAAATATGTCCCTTTGTAATAACCCTTATTGTAAATGTATTTCCAATTAACACTAATACATCACGCAAGTGATTTCGTCTCGGTCTTTCATCGGGAGGTCCCGGGTTCGAATCCCGGTCAGGCACGGCACTTTCACACCCGTTACAAGTTATTCATCTCATCCTCTGAAGTTATATCTAACGGTGGATCCGGAGGTTAAGCAAAAAGAAAAAGAAAAAGTCATCAATACAATATCTTAAGAACTGTTCTTTCTTCTTCACTTATTTGTTAAAATAAAGCTTTGCAATTGGTTAGTATATTCGATTACATATTAATAGCTTTTGATGATAGATTGATGACATGGATTACTTAAGAATTTTTAATAACTTATTTTTTAATCGGTCTGTGAGGTCTATTTCGGAAGGTTATAAAACATTATTTAGACATACGAATAGATTCAGGAAAAGTAAATTCTTTTGTATAATAATAGTTTTCATTGAGTATAATTAATATAAAATATCAAAGTTTAGTTTTTTATAAAATTTTCTTTTAGATTTTCTTTTACCCGTTGCGCATATTTTTATTGCTGCTATAATATCTCATATGCATACATTCTTTAATTTTAATGTAATGTTAAT
>JAAAKQ030019127.1:0-14102 GCA_010016005.3 Zanna intricata
TAAGTGAAAGGCTGGGTTGGGAAAATACCCGAAATTGGATAACAAAAATAATCCGAACGAAAGTGGAAGAAGAAAGGCTCTGGATCGACGGAGGATGGCCTGCGGGGAGGGGACAGCTCTCTGTGGAGTCTCAGTTCATCCCTACTTGCGGGGATGGGCTGCAACGATGAAGCACGGGGACTCCCCAAGCCCTGGTTGAACACACTTATACTTCCATGGAGGAAGCCATGGGAGAAGGAAGCCTTCTGCTGAGTAGTCGTGCTTCACTGCCTTGGGGATGGGCGGCGATGATGATGCACGGGGACTACCCCCTGGCGTGAACACGCTCACTCACGTACACTTACACTCACAAAAAGGAAACACTGACATAAACACGTACGCGCACACTAACACTAACACTCACAAAAAAAACACGACATAAACCATAAACACGTACGCACACATAAACATTAATACTCACCAAAAAAAAAGTGTGTGTGTGTGTGTGTGTGTGTGTGTGTGTGTGTAGGTGACGGAATGGGTGATTGTTATGGTTGGATGTTTTGGATTATGTTACAGGTGTTGCGGACAGAAGGGTCGATAGCAGGTAAGTCAGAAGAAGTTCGGAAGACAACTCGGAATAATCCCCCCGAGACTGCGTTATGCTTAATTACGTGTTCGGTCTCGGGTCGGAGAAGTCCGGGAGGGAGGTTTAGTCAGTATAGGGCAGGTTATATTAGCTAAACAACACCTTGGCCGAGCCTGTTAGCTAGTGGTTTTGGTTAGAGAATGTTCATGAAATATCAATACTTGCTAAAACCCTGACAGGCAAAATTCAACAACGATTAGTATACATTCCTTTACATATATATATATATCTCATATTTATGTATGTTTATATTATTCATACGCGTATATTTATATTTTAATATTTCAAAACGAAATATATTAAATCATAGTTCAATGTAGAGCAGTCTAATTTTAAAGAAATTCAATCTTGAAAGTCGATGTAACTCGTGCAGAATACTGGAAAAGATCCAAGAGAAAAATCTCTGCAATGTATTATCATCATGGATTAAACGCCTACTGAATATTAAACATTTTTTATGAAATCGGTACTTAGAATATCTGATATTTCTTGGAATTATGAAAATGGAATTTTATTACAATATATATATATATATGTATTTTATATTTTCTTATTCTACGAACATTAAAATACTGTAGCGTCTTATACGTAGCTCGCTTTATGTATTTTTTGAAGAATTTCAAATCAATTTTTTCTTCTTTATTTTAATTAAATATTTCAACCTTAAATTAAAAGATCGGAAGCCAATATAATTTTCAATATATTAGTTAAAATAATTTTTTTTCCTGTAAAAATTTTAAATATTTATAATTGAACCCGTGGACCAATTTTTAAAATCCAAATTTAGGTTTCCTCATATAGGGTAATATAGAACTTATCTGTTACTCAAATTTCTGTTAAATTATCGTTATTTTAGGGTTTTAATTTTTTTTCTAGAGAGAGAAAGCAAAAAGTAATAGTTTATTTAATTTCTACCATCCCGCATGAATAAAGATCCACTTAAATCTACAAACTATGAAGGTAATAACCAGATTCTTAGAATAATTCACGTAACAAACATTAAGTGATGTCAAAACACTGAAACATTGCAAAACTTAATGCCTGTATTCCTAAATTAACTTATATTTCTTAACTTATTAAAACAGTATTTATTAATTTAAAAACTAGATGTAAATAGACTTCAATATATTATAATTAATTAGAAATAAAATTTTTATTTCACTTTTTTCAACATAAATATCTCAAATACTAAATATCTTACTAAGCCGATTTACATCATTAAAATTTTATTGGTTTTAAAATTTTGTCTACATTAATTTGCTTCTTTCAAATTCAGTTTAAAGACTTTTCAAATTTTTAATATGATAAGAAATATAAACGTATTTTTTTTATGTTCATATAAATATTTTGGTCATTAGCATAAGTTCTTGCGGTCAGAATTGCTAGATCATTGATAAATGTTAAATTTTATACTTTTCTATTATTGTTATTCTTTATCTTGGCCTATTAGACTTTTAATTACTTTTTCTTTGTTTTTCATTAAATATCCAATTTCTTGGAGTCTAATTAGTTTGATGCTAGCCATCATGTAAGTTGTGAGTCAAACAGAAGCAAAGATGTTCAAATCCAATAAAAGCTTGGTGATAACTTCAGCTAACACGGGTTTTCCGATGAGACGTAAACGTTTATGATGAAATAAATTAACTTTTAAGAATAAATATTTCACAATATATTTCTACAAGAGACAATACAAGTACAAGCCTTGTACAACGCACAATATAAGTTATTATCTATTTACATTTTTTCATATATATTGTATACGAATCTAAATAGGCTTAAAGACGAATGGTATTTTTTTTAATGGAAGTAATTTTTACTTTCCAGTCTAGACAACACTAGAGCTCTAGAAGGAAAAGTATTGTAATCAGTCAAATCTGGGCATTTCGGTTTTCACTTCATCTTGACGTTTTGATATGTAAGAACTCAAAAACCAGATGGAGATTTTCGGGATGTTAATGTTACTATATACGTATGTGTGTGTGTACAGTGTCGGCCTCTAAATCACCTTATATATCAAGAACTACTGGACCCATTTTGACCAAACTTGATCGAATTATATATATATGGGGCACTGTTGCCATTAAATTTTCAACTTAAAAGGTCATGGGGGTGAAGCTTACTATTTGTGATATCAAACATCACTCTCAGTATCTCGAGATTTCACCTAATTAAGATTATATGTTTCTTAGGCATATTTGATAAAAATTAAAAAATAACAATATTTACGAAAAAATGTTTTGCAAAATTGCAACTCCTCCCTAAAAAAAAATGCTTTTGTAGATGTTCGCTATATTGTTACGTCACAGGTGAACGGTGGAATTAAATAAATGAATAATATTTAATGTGTAAAAAAGTAAGTCGGGCTGACTGGCTCTCGAACTCCATCGCCCGATAGATACAAAACCTGGTGGGTTCAGCCTCGTACCTACAACAGTTTACTACACTGTATCTATAGTGTCTGTACCTACAACAGACCATAAAAGCAACATTTTTTTTTTATGTAAGTTGCAAAATTACATGAGTTAAGATAGTACCGACCCTCGTAGCTAGTACCACCATACCGGCACGCGGCTAAGAATTTGCATTCCCGGAAAGTCCTATAACTGTTTTGTCAGCTTTTTTCCTTATAAATTATTGAAAATCATTATTATTATTTTAAAATAGATTAAATATAAATAACATCTAATTAAAAAAAACATCTCCCTAGTTTTCTAACAGTACTCAGAATCTCCTTATGTACTTCAAAATTAATTAGTTATTTAACTTTTTTAAATTTTTCGAAAAATAATTATTTTCTTTTTCTATTGGAATCGAGGTGATTTTTCACTACCATATTTTCTTAAATCTAATGACAAAGCAAAGCTTACACAGTGGTCAAACAACTAAAACCTTTCCATCAACCCTAAGGCAAAAAGATGATTAAACGGTGTAATGGTTTTGCAAGACTAAAATTCATTTTAGATAGATTGCTCATTGCCGATCTGAAAATTTGCTACGTTATATTTGTATAAGCGGATGTGACTCAAATCCTTAGGTTTTACTGCTTATAAATAGCATAACCACAAAACTATTAATTAAACTCTCCACTTCAGTGATTTTATAAACTTTGAGAAATAGCCTGCGTACAACAATTTTGACTATCAAAGGCTAGTCTGATTATACGTATATTAATAACAAAATCAAATGGTGTGTACTTTTTGAAGCATAGAAAACGAACTTAAATTGTTTACTCATGTTTACATAAATTCTAAAATAATTTGTCTGTAGTTGAAGAAACTTAATTAATTTCTCTGTTTTAATTAACTGTAAAATAAGGTTTACAGGAATTTACACAAAAAAGGCAAAATACAAAATTAAATGATTAGAACATTTTATCAACACGTTCTTTTTTTCATGAGCTATTACTTTATTTTAATCGTTTCCATTGCATTGTAAGTAATTGGACATACAAATAATACGTAAAAAATATTGTTCAATTAAGCTTTTGTTATATTACGAGCATACTGTAACGTAACCCTATTGAAATTTCATTCAGTTTTTAATCTTTAATTGATTACACTTAACACCAATATAACTTATTTGGTGACTTTGCTTTGGTTACTAAGTAGTAAAATGAAATTAACTAAGGCATTAGATTTAATAATATTTCCTATATAGAATGTTAAAACAACATTTTTTTTATTAATGTGAAAATTAAAAAGAAAAAAGGGGGAAATTTTAGGAAAAGTAAAATATAGGCAGTTATGAAAAAAAAACAAACAATTAATAATCATAAAAAATTGATAATGTAAAATGTTTAACCCTTATAAAAGAAAATTTATCTTTATTTACCACTCTACCGAGTACTAGTTTGATTAAATGATTTTTAAAACATCCGTGCAGCTTCTTTTTTTTTTTTTCAAAAGCGCATTTCAGGATCTGATGAAGGCTTCGCATTAAATTTAATATTGTTGGAATGCCGCCCTCCGTGGTGCAAGAGGTAGCGTCTCGGCCTTTCATCCGGAGGCCCTGGATTCGAATTCCGATCAGGCACGGCATTTTCACACATGATACAATTTTTTTTTCATCCTCTGAAGATATTCCTGAACGGTAGTTTGGTTCCGGAGGTAAAAAAAAAAAAAAAAAATATTGTTGGAATAATTAATAAAATAGAAATTTGACTATAAATTAAAATTAAAGTAAGATAAATGATAAAGCGTGATCGTAAATCTAAAAGTATCTTGTGAATTAAGAAAAGTGAGCGTGGAACAGCAGTTCTAGTTCTGTCATATACATTTTTAATTAAACAATACCACAAAGTCGTGATTAATTTCGTCATAAGTGAAAGATGTAAGAATAAAAAATTGCAATTCTATAATGCTTTTTACAAAACTGCAGTTGACAACAGCAATGGCGATTACGAAGAAGCCAGTGACGACGAGTTGACTATGCCAATGAGCAGTAATTAAAAATTAGTTATTACTAACAGTAGAAGTAAATTTTTATTCTGTAAAATGTACTGAGTAATTTAAATGTACAACAGCAAAAACAAAACAACGTTGTGAAGTATTTTGGCGAATGCAGTTGTGTTCTACTACGCTCCGTGTTTTGTTGTTATTACTGAGGTTTTGTATTATTATTTTTGTTGCAGTTTGTTAGTTGTTTTTCGTTGTTCTGTTATGTTTAGTAAATTAGTTTGTTCGATTTTTTATTGTTTTTACGCTAATTTAATAGTAGATTAGCTGAGTAGTGTTCTTGTCTATTAAGATTACGACGTTGTTTTAGTGAATTTTGTTGACTGTTTATTTTAAGTACTTCATTAATTTTAGGCACTTAGTTCAACCTTCTTGTTTTCAATTTAGTGTTTTTTTACGGTCAATATACGTTTATTTGATACATAAATACAGACAAAGAGGAGGGATATGACGAAGTCGTAGAGGTGGTTCTGAATGTGTTCTGCCATTACGAATAGCTTGGCTATGAAATAGGAGGCATATTGTGCTGCATAGATAGGTTGGCGCAACTTGTATGGAAGCTGGAAGAGGAGGTCTTTGAGGTGAACCTGGAACAGTTAGTTAGCAGGACTTGAACAAAAGAGGTATTCCGCTGTGCTAAGCTGCTGACTGACATTGATGAGCAGGATGACGTTCCTACGTTCCTAAGGTGGAAATAGTTGTAATTCATCCTCGCCACTCCAATGTCCTGAAGCAGGTGCCTTGGGTCGAGCGCCAAGCACAAGGTGGTAAGCGGGATTGGTGCTTGTTGTAAAGTCGAACACCGCTGATTTATCTGGTGAGGCTACTACTGTAGGGCAAACCGGTAATGTTACAGTCGTCGACTCGGCAAAAGGTGAGGATGGAGTGATCCGCAACTTTATGAAAGCGAAGTGTGGTGGAACGGGAGATTTGTTTCTACGGGCCCGCTGGTTAAGTCATTTGTATCGTTTAGTGGAATACTCCGACAGGAGGGATGCTGGGAAGCTTAAGATACATATCAGTGATAGACCAACAGGAGATGGGTTCCCTACAGAAGAGAACGGGGGTCCTTCCACGTTTGGTCGTGGTAAGGCCGAGGTAGGGTCGTATGCAGACCTCATCCACCAAGTTAGAAGTAGTATGTCACCGGGGGAGACTGGGTTCCTTTCTGTGCGTCAAGAAATGAAGAAGGACCTCCACACCCGGGTGCGGGCCGAAGGGGGCGCCGCCGAAGAACTCAGTAGAGTGATTTCTGAGAAGGTAGACAGTGTCACTACAATGTTGGTGTGAGAGCGGCAGGCGGTTCCACATCTTGGTAAAGGATGGGGATGCACTCACGACCAAAGAAGAATTTATAAGCGATCTTCACCGGATGACGGGGAAGGCGATGACTCTTGACGTTTTGTCCATGCAGCCAGGGTATGAGGTTACACAGGTGGTAACGGTGGCCGTGTCATCCATACCTGCCGGCAAGCTGTTGGCTGAAGGTCAGGTGCATATATGATAAGCGGCCTGTATGATGGTGCAGCGATCCTTGAGATTGCTGCTTCTGTTGCTGGCGAAATCATGTGATACCCCGCCAGAGCAGGCACTGTCTTTAGTGGCTAGGCTGGCCATGTCAGTAAGAAGTGTTGCTGGAAGGGTAGGTGTCCTTCCTGTAAGGCGTCTGGGCATGCTCCCGGAGGCCGGGGTTGTAAAGTAAAACATGCGGCGTGAAGTTTGGCTGTAGCTGCACTCAGGCACTTGGCGGATCCGGCGTGGGACAGCCATGTCAGCGAGGGGTGGGATGCCCAGGCATCTCACCTTCTGTGATGGGACGGGGAATTCTTACGGAAACGCGGGAGGGAAGTAAAACCCGAAGTTCTGGTAGGGGATTCCTTTGGGGATTCCTCATTTGTGGCAAGGCACCGGTAGACCATAGCATGGTGGGGATCCTCTTGGGATTCCTTGTTGGGGATAGATCACTGTAAGACTGTAGTCCCGGTAGGAGGATCTCTTTTTGGGGTCCCATTATTAGAGGCATGGCACAAAAGATCCTGACTGACCCAGATATCAGGGTGGGAGGCTTTAAGAACAATACGGCTGGGTCCAGAGCTGCTACCCAGGCCGTTTTAGATGATGGCACCTACCGGAGTTGTGGTTATACTTAAGTGAGGGTCTCGCTCTGACATACTGGGCAAAAGATAAATGAAAAAAAAGCAATAAGAAAACAAAATTAATACATAACATTGCAGACAAAAAAGCTCCTTCCTAACTTTTTTTTTTAATAGTATTTACAGTTATTTTTTTAGCATTACTTATTTTCATGTTCTATATCAGTTGAAATGGTCTACATAACTTAAGAGTAAACCGCATTCATGAATAAGTAGTAAGATTTACTTTTTACTTACGTTAGCACAATTACGTATTTGTTTTTAGATTTCAGTTTAATAATTCGCTAAAAATTTTTTTCAAGGATTTTTAAATATTTGTGAAGAGCATTAAGGAATAAGAATTCGTATTTTACTTCTTGCAGAAGGATGTATGCTTAATTAAAAATGTGTGTACTGAAAGAGAGTACTGCCTTTGTAATTAACAGAATAGTTTCAAATTCAGCACTACCATTTTATTGAGATTTCAAATGCTTGTTAAATTCGGTTGCCTTGATCATTCTAATTGTACCAAAACTTATCGCAAACCGCCTTTCACATCCTGGAATGCATTTCTTTTGAAAAAAAAGTAATGGGAGTTTTAGAAGTAGTTAGACCCTATTAAGGAATTTCATAATAGAAGCAGAAAATATTAAGAATACTCCTAACATTAACTTTCCTAACGTGATAAAAAAAAATGGATTTGTTGAGTGAAATCATGCATTGAATAAAACGGAGTTTAATATATACGCGCGCGCGAGCACACACACATGCGCACGCGCGTGTATAAATAAATAAATATATATATATATATATATATACACCCTTATATGCATACACACATATATTAATCTAAACAAAACGTTACATTATTGTCTGTTTAAATTTAATGAATAACTATATACAGAGTCAGAATAAAGTAATGAATCAGTAAATAAGTCTTCAACGGCTGACATAGAAAATTAAATTCAGCAAATGTTTGCACCTCAAAAAGATCTATTTTTAAAATAATAATAAGCTCTAATTTTTTTTTAAAATAAGCCGTAAAAACTATTCAATGGCTACCATTTTAGTTTGGATTGTCTTACTTAGTAACAACAAATCTTTAGAGCATATCTCTTTTTTTTCAATTAGTAACAACATAGTGTAAAATATAATCTTTGTTTTTCAAACCACTTAAAAGGATTACAAAGGATTCTTTCCATTTAATTAGTTTTTTTTGCGCTCCGTAGAAAATTGAAAATGTGGTGAACTTTTAGCAAAAATAGATCGTTTTGCTATAGGAGCATTTGCTAAATTTTATACTTTTAACGTTTAACCGTTGAAAAGTATTTAACGGAAGCCCCATACTTTGTTAAGGTTATATTTACATTTGTTTCCGTCTAAAACATATTAATTCGCGTATAAAGGATTTATAAGGTTTGCTGTAAAACCTAACTTATTTACGCTAATATATAAGATAAATAAACTAAAGTAGCTTTAATATTGTCATAAGTTAATCTTCATAAAATTACTGCAAGATCTTACAAATAATGACGTTTGGAAGTTTTAATTAAAAGCAAAATTCTGGTAATTAATAACATAAGCTACAATACGTTTAACAATACTTATATTGTTAAAGGTGCTTTAGCTTTTATTATTAAGAAATTATTCAGTAAATGAATAAAATAAGTATCTGATATAAGTAAAAAAAAGAAACTTGTTACGTTTTAATATCTTTGAAGTTTAATACCTTCTAAATATTTAATGGTATTCTGTCTAATAATATCAATCATTGTTATAATAAGGTTTAAGATTTAATAATATTTTTAGATTTTGAAAATTTCATTATACAATTTTTAGTATAGCACCGATAAATTTTCGATTTTGGCTTTTTCAGGATGAAGTTCCATCTCTTGTATTCTTTTATAACAACACCGATATAGTGGACCTGAGCTGCTAGCTGTGTCTGGTATATCTCAGCTGCTTTCTGGAGAGTTGACAAACGAAGAATTACTTGAGCTGCTCTCGAGGAAATGGCCTTCTTCAGTATTAAACAGGGTGAAGATTAAGCAGCGATCTACGGTGTTAAGTGATGGTTGCAGGTTTCTTGATCTAGCATCACTCAGGAGGAACGCTGACGGTTTGTCCGGAAGAATTTATAAATCGGGAGATATAATATAAGAAGTAGCTACTGCCATAGAATCAAGTACTGAGGCTCCTCAATACCTGATCTCGAAAATACAATGTTTTTTTATGATTCAACCCTTGGTGAGCGTAATACGTTAGAGCAGGTAATTAAACCGATCAGAGGCGGTTGCAGGAGAAAGCTGTAAGGAAGGTCGGTTTTTGTTATACCCGGAGGGTTGCAGCCGGTCAGGCTCGATACCTATTAGGAAATCCACTCCCCCCCCGTCGAAGAGAGTCGTAAACGGTTGGGGTAAAGGCAGCAGGAAAATCATACGCAGATTTAATAAAGACGATGAAATCTTCGGTTTTGCAAGATGAGGTTAGGGAAGTTCTTTCTCTAAGAAAGGGGAATAATGATGAAAGGCATGTGAGGATCAAAACTACATAGAAGACTGAGGAGTTCACCTCTGTCCTCAGAAAGAACTGACCTGCAGGTTACCTTTAAAACACGAGGAGGCAGGAGGGCTGTCGTGCATATTAAGGATGTGCAAGCCGACGTGACTGAGCAGGAAATCAACAAGGCTGTTGCTGACAGGCTGGGAGAGACTGAGGACTTCAGAGTAACGTTGGTGAGACTGGCGTACAGTGAGACGAAAAGTGTAACAGAGGTGACTTCATATAGGACAGCCTGTCGGTTGGTTGAGGAGTGTCTACGGATAGGTTGGGTCCACTGTCGCGCGTATATCCGTAAGGACCCGGATCGTTGTTTTAGATGCTGGAACACGAGGCACAGAAGTGTCAAATGTAGAGTCCCTAACAGTAGAGACCTCTGTTTTAAGAGTGGAGGCAGGGAGCATCAAATAGGCACTTGTCATGATGATAAGAATTGTCTTGACTGTGGTAGTAATACGCATCGCACTGGAGGCTTGATGTGCGAAAAAGCCGGCAATACTTGGGTTCTCTTCTTTAATGCCAACAGGAGCTTGCTCTCCCGCAATCTTGTGAGAAAGCTAGCATTAATGTACGGTGTGGATGTGTTAGTAACTACCGAACGGAACAAACGTGTTGCTGCCAGAGATGACTGGTGTGAGAATGTGTCTGGTGTTGTTGCTGTTCACAATGTTAGTGGCAGGCTAGGTTGGAAACTGCTTGATAGACAGCCGAGGATAATCGCTATCAAGCGACCAGTGCTACTATTGTTGGATGTGTCCTATAATTGCTTGTTTGCTGAGTATGCCGACTTTGTTGATCGACTGAGAGGCGTGGTCTCTAGGTCTGCCAGGAGAGTTGTTCTGGTGGGCGATTTTAATTTCAAGGATGTTGAAGCTGGTAGCCTGAACACGAATCGTCGGGGCGAACTTTTGTCAGACATGATGCACATTTTTGGTTTTTCTGCACAATGATGATACTCCCGCCTATGAAGCTAGGATCACTCGTCTGACCTGAACCTTACCATCTTGAGCCAGGATTGGAGCTATGACTCTTGTCATTAAGCTGATCGCAAAATGATTATGATCATGATTATGATCAAATTGAATATATATTCGCTGATCGCGAAATGATCACTTGCAGATGAGACTGCAAGTGATCATTTCGCGACTGTCCTGGTGATTGATGATCCCTCATTTGTCACGATTGATAGAAGAACACCTTCTCGGTTTACCGCCCGACAAATCGAAACGGTTGTCGGTAACACAGCTTGTTGCATCTGGTAGGAACCTAGACTTACGCCTGAAATACTACAGGATGTCGTTATATAGGATATGGCGCTGTTGGAACCTGATAAGAGCGGGTATCGATGGGTTTACTGGTGGACTTTCAGGATTTCTGAGCTGCGAAGGGAGCTGCAAATGTCGAGACGATGCATGCAAAGACGATGCTGAGGCAATGTGGGCATGTGAATTACGAGTCTGCTGCGAGGAAATATACTGAGCTCCGGAGGACCCTCTACTATGAGATTAGAGGACCAAAAGACAGAAATGGCCAGAGTTATGTGCAGATTTGGAAAATGACCCGTGGGGGCGGGCGTACCAGATTACAAAAAGATTTGGCAGACGGTTGCCCGTCCTTACGACTGAACAGGTTAGGAAACATGCGGCCAGGCTATTTCCTTGCCCGGATGTGCATGCGGAGGAGGTTGCATGTGGCCAGATCAAGCGCTTTTCTGTTGATGAGGTGAAGTCGGCGGTGAGTTTGTTTGGAGATAGGAGGAGCCCGGGCCCGGATGGGATGCCGCTGCTGTTTTGAAGGGCCTACTTAAAAAGGCTCCCGGGGAGATGGCGGCAAATGATGATGATGATGATGAAGATGATTGCAAATTTTGGTCTGGAAAACGGGATATTTCCTTATTTAGATGTTGAAAGGACGCTCGTCTGGTTTTTATTCCCAAAAATAGAAGAGGGGGAAGTCTAGTGTGGCGTCCTCTGTCCCTGCTGAACATAAGCTAGCGGTGGAAAGAATCCTGGAATAGAGGAATTGAACTCTGAGGACGGTATACACCATAATCAGTATGGCTTTTGGAAGGGGCGGTCAACTGTTCAAGCGATTAATAGAGTAACCAGATGGGCTGCGGATGTCAGAAGTGGAACATGGAGGACGCGGCGGATTCCCATGCTGGTCCTGCTAGATGTCTCAAAAGCTTTTGGTTCTGTGTCGTGGGACACGACACAGCATTGTGACCAAAAGATTGTGACTGCTCTTCTGGGGACGGCAATCAGTGCGTACTTGGTGCACAAGATAAGGCGTACCACCATGATAGATGGCTGGTTGCTGAGTCAGAAGGCGGAGGTATGTCTTTCCAAGTTTATGATGGAGTTCTGCAGGGGTCTGCCTTGGGCCCGTTACTGTGGGCCATTGTTTTCGACGGTCTGCTTAGGCTTCGTTTACTGCCCAGCGTTGAGACCATCGCCAATGCCGACGACTTGGGTGTCATGATCGAGGATAAGATTCAGCAGGATTTGGAGGGCAGAGGTAACGCCTCCTTAGAAATGATTCAGAACTGGCTGAATGAACATCGTTTATCACTTGCTTCAGAAAAATGTGAGTATATTAAGCTGGCTGGAGAAGGAGACTCGGCGTTTTGAATCAGCGGGTTGGACAGCATTTGTTTACCGAAAGATCTAAGATCAAGTATCTGGGAGTGAGAATTGATAAGGCCTGTCGCTTCACAGAACATGTAATGGAGTGCTGTAATAGAGCGAATAAAACCATCAACTCGCATAATATTATTCTGACCTCTCAGTTGGCGCCGAGATCGTCGAAGAGGAGGCTGATTATGTCGACCATTCCTCGCCTACATTATATGATGCACCCGTATGGCGACCTGCTATCGATGTTCAGTGAAACAGGAGGAGATTACAGAAGGAGATTACACATAGGAGAATCTTGCTGGGAAGAGTTCAGGGATACAGGACAATTTCTTATGAGGCGTCCTGTGTACTAGCGGCTGTTCCTCCTGTTGATTTGTGAGTGATAGAGCAGGCTGCAGTCTTTGATGGCTTGAACAAGAAGGAGGCGAGGGAGGTCACTATGACAAAATGGGCGGAGAGATGGCGTACAGCAAGGGTATCAGCATGGACAAGGAGGCTGGTTCCTGAGCTTAATGCATGGTACACTAGGAGATTTGGTGAGGTGAACCACTACAATACATAGCTGTTCACTAGGTACGGCTGTTTTGAGGTTTAAATATACAGAATTGACAAGAGGTATGCTGGTACCTGCATGTACTGAAAGGAAGACGATACTGCTGAACATACCTTATGTTATTACCCGGAGTGGCAGCGACAGAGAGCTATGGCTGGACTGGCCGGATTCAGCCCAGAGGAAGTCGTTCCGTATATGCTGAGCAGTTATGAGTGCTGAAGGTCGGATTTTCTATGCAGGTCATGAGCGGAAAGGCCACCGAAGCCAGGAGAAGAGGGCTGACTGGCTTCTGAGGCGTAGCAGGAAGATGGAGACATCGGATTCTTCACCGGATCAGCCGGCGAAGTCGAGGGGCATGGACAGTTTCCTGCCGAGTCACCGCGTGTCCCTGCTTGAGGGGATGGGCGGCGAGGATGGCGCACGAGGACTCTTGAACCCTCGAAAGTGTCACACTTACACATACTCGGTGGTGGCAGGGAGGGAGGACAGCCTTCTGCTGAGTTGTCGCTAGTCCTTGCTTGCGTGGAACGGCGATGATGAGGACGCACGGGGACTCCTGAACCCTTGATGTGAAAACAAGCATACAACAACACTCACACATACAAAAAAATAAAAGTAGCAAATTAAAGAATATCAGTGATCGCTTTTCATTGTATTCGTAATAATTTCTATGTTTCGAAATATATTTAATTGTTTCATATAAATTTAAATGTATTTCTATCCCTTACAGAATATTTTTCCAATTATTTTCATTCATTTCATTTCTATATTTTCCATGATTTTATTCATGTTTAATCATTAATACGCGTATAAACTCTCTAGTTTTGTTACTGTATATAATTATATTTAGGAACTTCTTTTTTACATTTTTTTATCACATCTATTTTTTGTTATTTGTGTAAATGTTTTTTACTTTTGAAGTCATTTTTTGTACTGTTGATTTTCTAGTACATTTTTCTGCATGTTTTCATCTAGTTATCTGAATTCTTTAACTAGTTTTACTTTTAAAATTCCAGATTTTGTATATTATGTATTTTTAATGTCAGTTATTATTTTTGTTTTCTTGACTGAATTATATCAATAACTAAAAAATCAGTTGAGGTTTTATTAATATTATATAATATATATATATATATATAT
>JAAAKQ030019138.1:0-17871 GCA_010016005.3 Zanna intricata
TTCAGCGACCGAGGCGCGGTAGCAAATTGCTACCTTAGTTTAGGTTTTATTTTTGACGAAATTTCATTTATAAATTGAGGTCATATATGGAAATTTTTTTCGGGGTGCGTCTACCCATTAGTTAATATATGACAAGTGAGCGGTAGGACACGCAAGCAGGTGGCGTTGTGCGCCACGCTGTGACCGCTCACGCATTTTTGTTCAGCCCCCGGAGCTAAGATAAATGGTCGCATTAAAACGTTTTGAGGCACTAGTAGCCCTTCGTGGCACAGACATTCGGTCTTATGCTCTAGGGCGACCGAATGGGGTGGTGGCGGGAGAAATGCCAGTAAACCAATTAGAATGCCTATTGGGAAGAGGTTTCACTCTTAAGAAATATCAACGCGCCGTGGTTGTTACTTCCTGGGTGGTGCGGTAACGCAATTATAAAACATTTTTTTTCAATCACCGTTTGTATAAAAAACTAATAAGATTGCCACGGGAAATATCATTTTCACTCTGGGTGTGGGAATTTGTGTAACTGTGTGTACGTGCGTTTTGTACACACATATATTATTAAATATTATAGTAAGCGCGGGATGTGTTTGGTAAAGTGGCAGTTAACACACGCGCTGTAATTTTATTCTGGGTGTGGTACTTTGTGTAACTGCGCGTACGTGCGTTTTGTACACACACACACACACACACACACATCATTTTATTAAATATATTCATAGGCGTGGGAAGTGTGTGTGTGGAAACGTGACGGTTACTGATGCAACGGCTGACGTTCGAGATCGCACGTACGCATTGACGGTTACAAATTGGGCGTTCCCATTGATCTACAGGGTGTGGCACCCCCCACTTTATCCCTGTTCAAAAAGAGACGCTCGACCTTAGGCCTTGTTCATCAGCTGATACGTCAGTTCCGCCCCGCAGCTCGAACAGTAAACTCCCGCGCCGCTCCGCCAACGCACGCACGCGCATGTACACGCATACAAGTTACGATTTTTTTGTAGTTCCTTAAGACATCTTTTTAAAGTCTATTTCCTACAGAAAATTTTCTTGAGAAATTTTTCTTAAGACGTCATGACGTTACAACATGGCCGCCGTGACGTCACAGGGAAAAAGGGAAATTCTCACAGGGAAAAAAGGAAAAAAAGGGGAAAAAAACAAGATGACGGACTGCGACACTAGCGCTACTGGTGGCCACCACAGGAACCAGTGGCGCAGTATAACTATTTATACACTATTCATGAGTTGTGGGTCGGATTTGATTAACTGGTTTACATACTTCCAGGAAAAGGGTTTCTGTAACCAGTTTTACGTAAAGTCACGACAGAATTATTTTTATTGGGTTTTAAATAAGGAACTCTTTTCTTTTAAGCTCATTAATGACTTTTTTCTTAAAATTTGATGACATTTGGTTTAGGACGTAAATTAATTTTATAATTTTTTTGCGTGTTCCTTAAATATTCCGATGGAACAAAAGGAAGAAATTAAGTAGTTTATCAAATTTGACGAGAATAATATTAATTAACCCACTTACAACAGAGGTTTCATACGACCCCAATAGAAAGTTTAGCTTAAATTCATTTAAATCTTAAATTCAGATTTCTACCCTGCAGTTTTATAGGCGGTCAGATAAAACTCATCTCAAGAAAGATAAAGAAAAAATTGAACGTAAAACCGATCAAAGAGAGATTTTCCCGCCCATTATCAATATTTAGAAATGGGAGCACTCGTCTAATTTTCTTATGATTGAAAACTTTCAAAAAAATGTTTGTTAAATATAAAGTTTAAAAAGGTTATTCAATATCGTTCCCCGATCGTTGTAAATAACGTTTCGCGTTGCTGTTGATAAATTTCTCTTCTATCCGATTCTAGGTACAAATTTAAGTAGATTTTTGTAAAAAGGTTTTAAGCGTAATAATATGGCTTGTTTATAACAAAAATTCTAAGTTTCCTTTACATTACTAACGCCCCTAATAAGAGTCTGACTGTGAAAATGAAATAAAACTTAACGAAATAAATTCGAAGATTATCAGATCCAATAACTAATTATTATTATTATTACAATGAATTTCAATGGAATTTTGCAATTTATTGCAACAAAAACTACGAACTAAAAACTATTAAAATTTGTTGGTATATAAAATGTATACTACTGTATATGTACTTTGTGTAACTATGATAAAACAGAAAGGCTTCTCTTTCTTACGCTTTAGTTTTCTAATAGGAGTTGGCTGTCAACCAGCACAAATTAGGTTATGGTAAAACAGTTTACATTTACTAATACAAATTTAATTTATTTTGATTTTCAGTTAATTAAACGTTTATTTAAAAAATAACAATTTTTCTTTCGGTTTTATAGGAGATACAGTTGACTGTTCTTTCCGGTCTGAAGTCATATTTATGCGAACATATTTCATTTTGGTAAGTAAATCATTGTATTTTTATAAAATATATTTTTTAAGTCTTTTACAGGTACAAATGTACATGTTTTACATTTTACATGCTTTTTTGTAATGCAATGAAATGTGTTTTTATAAACTGTTTTTTTTTTTAATGTTATGACATTAAATATTTTTCTGTCCTTCAATGCTTTTCCTAGTAATTAATCTATACGATTAATTATCAGATCGGATTTTAGAGAATTGTAAATTTGGAAATTTAATTTCGGTTATATAGCTTAAAATTGTGGGGAAAAAATACTGTTTAAATATCTTTTAAACACAGTTTAAAAAAACAAAGGAATCTTTAAAACTGCCATGAATAACACATGAAATGATAGTTTAGAAGAGAAAAACATTATGAAATTTCAGGTTATAAATTTAGATGCAAATTTGTTTTAGGTTTGCCACAACGAGGAATTTAGTCGACAGACTTAACCTAGTTACATCTACACATATTTTATCCGCACCGCTAACCTAAATGTAATAAAGTATACCGCAGTTACTTTTATTTAAAATTAGTTGTCGAATCATTTTTTCGGGTAATATAAACATGTTTTTTGCCAAGTCGCAGTTCATATATTTTCAGATTTGCAGAACTATCTGCAACTACAGTAAGACATTGACCGATTTGAAGTCCAGCTAAATTTTGATTAGAAGTCGCTAAATATAATGTGATAAAACGTTTTTTTGTCCGAAACGAGAATTAGTAGTTTAAATACCAGAATAAATAACCTACCGTACTAAATCGTACCGTAAATAGCACACTTGTATAAATACCTTATATTTTAAAGAGCTGTGTGTTTGATTTAAACTGTTCTCTTCACTCTAAAGAGAACCCCATCATTATCTATATAACTATCTAACTACCGTTTCTTTATTTAGTATTACACACTAGAGTAATTTATAGTTAGACAGTATTATTGAGAAATATTACATATGTATTTTTTACTTTTTGTCATTAGTCATTTGACTGATTTGATGGATTTCTCAGTTTCTTTCTACTTAGGGCTTATTTCTTAATCGCAACCTATCTCCGGTATCCTTTGTCCTCGGTTAATTATTACGTACTCCTGTTTTCTTCTCCGTTACAGTTTATCGGACACTCATTCTTTATACGACCAGATTAACTGTATCAGATTAATTAAGCACTGTATATCGTTGCCGACGATTTTGAAATTTTATAACGATAAAAATTGCGGTATAGGCGGTACATTACTCGGCTGTACAGTTTATAGTTAAACTACTCAATCTTTTACCGTTATTAATATTTTACTTTAAAGTGATGGAATATTTAAAGAAATGAAATATAAAGAAATAAAAATCTCCATCCGGTTTTGGTTGTTTTGAAACAATAGTTTTCCCGTAATCGAGCGTTTTTGGAGGCGTAGTCTTTTCAGTCAAGAATGGTAATTTTTAAAAATTAAAAAACATCATCTCGTTTTTAATAACCGAAAATGAAAATCAGTTAAAAACAATCATTAATAGAAGAGAGTGATGAATGGAAAAAAATATGATTTCTGTAATTAGTAGTATGTAGTGGCACTAGTTCATACGGTTCAGCGTTTAAATATCTGCTGAACAAAGAACATTTCTTTTAAAATAGTTATATTAATCGTTTTTTAATGTACGTACTGTAGTATATGCATCGCTGTTCTGAAAAAGGCCATGTGATCGTTTTCTTACAAATGTTTCTGATAAACCGTTTGATCTGGTACGAAATATTATATCACATTTTTATTTTTTTATTCAGGTTATGAGAACGAAGATTCCTGACCGAAATTTTTGTTTCTATAAAAATTTTCGAGAGCTGGACAATAGTGGTTAGTAAACGTTCCAAACTGAAAGAGAACAATGAATTGAAGAAAGATTAGTTATTAGGGAGTTAATTTTTAAATTATTTTTGCAAGTTTTAGAAGGCTGTAAATTCTGATTTATTTAAAAAGAAGTCAAAGAAGGTACTTTTCTGTGTTTCTTCATTTTTTTTTTTGAAGAAAAATTCCAATAATGAAGTGAAAATATGTCGGTTAACAGATAAGTGATTATGGAGAAACGTTTTTACCATCGTTATGAAACGAGTTATTAAAATTAAAACTTATCTGTAAAAATACAGCGCGACAAGTAAAACTGTAGGTGCCTTTCAGTTTGTCCTATTTTTTAAGGTTCTTACCACCGATTTATTTTTTTTATATGACTCTTACGATCATACACACTTTCTAGCGTCTCAAACCGAGCTTTCTGAGAAAAACGTTTTAATGAAGTGATGTCCCCGTTCTCTTCTTTATTGAGATAAAAATATACTGTTTCATACCGGCAAGGCTCACAAAAATGCAGATGATATCAATCCTTCGATTTATACTTTAATTCAGGCGATTACAGGCAGTAATTTTATAATGAACAATATTACATTCATAAAAAGTTTTGGTAATTAGTGCCGACCGTACTTAGACGCTTTACATGCATTACCATCATAAGAAAGTTCAAAACATTAGTCGTAAAACAGTAGATTAATGCATCTATATAAATTAATGTATAGTCTTCATTCGATAGGAGTTTATTGCCTAAATAAAAGGATACATAAACTTCCGGTATCACTGCTTTCTTGCATTATTATTAAATTCTTCATTTCTTCTCTTTCGTACATTTTATTATTTACTTTTGTTTATTTTTCAAATTGAATTTTCACCGAGTAACGTATTCAAATCCCTTACTCGTATTAAATCCGTTACGTATTCAAATCCGTATCATCGTATTTTTTTCTGACTCGTTTCTAGTTTTAACTACTATCAGAAGGTTGTAATATTTTCTACTTTGAATCGTCCTGAAATTGTTACTACGGATTTGAGTGACCTTATGTTTTAGTTTCCTTCCAGGTTTAAATTATTAAGTAAAAGGATCGATTATCGATTAATTAATTTGATCGATTAATTTGGAAAGGAAGCGTTGAAATACGCTATAAAAAAGTCCGTAATTATCACTGCTTTAATTGTACTTCCATTTTTGTATCTAGATATTTCTCATGCGAATGTTTCTTCTAGTATCGTAAACGGTATTCCAAGTACTTGATTTGTATCGATTGAACATTCCAAGTTAATGTTGTTCAGTAAACTTAAGCGCTTAAAGATTCTTTCAGATTTCTCCACTCCCGTTTCATTATTTTTATTAAAAAGTCTACTTTTTAAGGCAAAACTAGCACTTAATTTATTTATAAATATTACCTCAGTCATTTAAAATTTTTCTAAGTTCGACGATCGTCTTAAATAATCTTCTATAGCCCGTAAAATGTAGTCAAATGTTTTTATATTGATTCTTTAATACCCTAATTTGTCGTATACACCGTCGATACGGTTCTATTACAAATGATGAATGTAAAATCTTCGTTTTCTTTTGAGATTACAATTAATACTCTTCATGAGAAAATCATTCTACTCGTCGAAAAAACTAGACATTTTCACGGATTCAAACCTGAAGCGAATTAAAATAGCGCGAATTTTATTTATGAACATTAAGTTGTGCTCCAACATCAGTCAAACCGACAGACAGACAGGAGATTTGCATCTGAACTGGTTTAGTGCATCCATTTGCAACCGAAACGTGCCCTTACTTAAGATGTTCATTGCTGTCGTAACTATATGTGTATTACAACACTTAACTCTCGCAATTTGTATATTAAGTTACGGGTTTTGATGGAATTAAAATATTTTTATTTAGATCCTTTACTTTTTTTTTTAAAATAAAAATATAACTCATTTAAAAGTCTGAATTTGTAACTGATTTCGCTTTGCTGATGAAATAGTTGAAATTTACATTTGAGAAACGGATGAAATTTGTTCGTAGAAGTGAAACACTTGATGAAAAATAAAGTTTAAATGATAAAATTGAGGACATAAAATGTTCCTATATTAAAAAATTAGCACAGAATGAACTGAAATGGAATATCATCAAACCGGTTGAATAATCTTCTTTTTTAAAAAATTAAATAGCGACCTACATTTAAACAATTATTTTCCTTCTAGCTATAAATTATTGGCCGATCTCCGTAGTACGAGTGGGATCGCCGGGGCCTTTCATCCGCGGAGTTCGAATCCCTGTCTGGCATGGCGTTTTCACGCGCTACGAAGTTGCCATTTCATCTCATCCCCTGAAGCAATATCTAACGGTGGTTCCAGAGGCTAAAAAAAACAACAGCTCTAAACTAATGAAGATTAGTTTCTATTTTGCCAATTCTTATAAAATGTTATTTTATAATTTTATAAAAATAGCATTTAAAATTAAAATATTAAATTAAAAATTTTACGAAATAGATTTTAATATTTAATAACAAAAAATACTATTATCAAAATCATAATATTTTTATCATGAACATACAACGTTTAGGCTAACACAGTTTCGATGATCAGCGAAAACAAGAAACAAAAATTCATTACTATGCTCTTTGACCTTCTTTTGACATATATTTCAATATCGATATGATATTGTATTACATATTACACATCTAAATTCGTATTATGATAACGTATTTTAAGCTACTAAAATTACATTAACTTTTTCAACAACAAAAAAAAACAGCGATAGTTATAGCAATAATAGTTATAAAAAAGAACAAAATGGAGTACATACAACAACGAAATTGGATAACAGAATCCATTATCAAGAAAAAACTAGCTCCAATGCGATTAGAAAACGAAGAAAGTAAATATGTTGTACAGAAATGAGCGCAAATGAGCGAGATATTGCATCAGGTAAACTTCCTTTGTAGTTGTTATAGAAACCCATTATATACGTAAGTAAATATTTTTATAGCCTACAGTTTCTAATGACATTTGATAACTTCGTTACCATTTCCTCCATCGATAGAGTAAATTACGTTCGAATATTAGGTTTTACGTAATCAAAGTGCGTTCTTCTAATTTTCATAATAAAATTATCAATTAATATTTAATTTATGTGTATTTTGTATCCTCAATGTGTAGCGTAAATTTTATTTCTCGATATTTCGTATCTGACTGATAAAAATATTATTTATGACCAGGTAGTTGAATACATGTTTATAAATATATTATCTTTTTTATTTAATTTTTAAAATTAATAAATGGATTTAAGATTTTAAAATAATAATGCTCTTCATTTGAGCCAGACTTCTTTCAACTTTTTCATATTGTCGTCACGGTAATGGTATTGCTTACATCTTTCGTATTTCTCGCACCAAATCAGGCGATAAACGTGTTCATCCATGTTATCAACGGTCAGCACAATTAATAATCTGAAGAATAAACAAACTCGTTTGCTGGATGACAGACTGTCGAAAGAGTAATTACGTTTAAACCGAACTACTCTTAACTAGTAATACTCTGATAGTAGAGTATGCGTTTTATTTTTATGGCGTAGGTTTTTGTTGGTTTTTTCCTATCGGTTCGGTTGCAGTGGAAACGTACCCTTGGTTACAGCTCACAATGTTATATGGATGATGCGGTTGTTTTTTGTATACCATGATTGTGAATCAATGCGTTTAATTGATGACTGAAGAGTAGATTAATGGAAGGCGGTACGTAACTCCTCCTCTTATTCGTCATAAGCGGGTGCTATTGTCTGGTTGTCGATTAATGTTAAGTAATGGTGAATGGGAGAAATGTACTTCTCTCGCGTTCATCCTGTTCAGTTTCACTTAAACCAATCTTTAATTACCTCTCGTTTAATTCCTTTTTTTTTACAATATTTTACTTTAAAATCCCTCCGTTTCCAATTCGTCATAAAAATTCACAATTTCTACATTTATCTTGGTTGATAATATCGGGTTCTGTCAAATTTCTAATCGGTCATTTCCTTTCTTTCCGGATTTCCTTTTAGTCTTTTGCAGTCGTAACATAAATATAAAGCACTAAATTTAAAAATTTAATATATTTACATTAGACTTTAGGTCTTATTCTAGAATTTAGGTGTTATTTTGAAACCGAACACACTTACGAAATTTCTATTATAACAATAAAAATAAACCTACCTACTTTCGCTATTTTGGAGGCCAAAAGAAGGAGATATCGGGAAAGTTTTGATCGAACAGGTCTCTGTCAATATTACATTTGCGTCACATAAATCGGCATACATATGGGTTAACATAGATCTTTATGTACCACATTCCTTGAGATAACGTCTTTTCGCTGCTGTCCGTGAACTCTTCACTGTGTTTCTATGCGCTCCAGTAATTGAATCTCGAACGTTAAGCGAGCGATTAGAAGTTTGATGTGTAAAATTGTAACCTTAACGATTGGGGTGTATGATCGTAATTCCGCCGACAGTCAGAAATTACGTTCATTCCAAGTCTAATAAAATCCTTTATAACATTTAGCAACGTGTCTTTCGATTGATCGAGGACCGCAGATACGAAACATTCTTCTGTTTCTCTGAAAATTCCCGCTAACACCTGCTTCTGAGGGTAAACCGGCCGCACTATATTTTCGGTCTGAGAAAAGAGATTCGTCTATTTCCACGTTCAGCCAATTCTCACCTGTTATTACTGAGTTACGGGATAATATATCCCCGTACAATTCCCTTACAAAATTTTTCCGATCGGTTACAGCGGATCTATCCAAACCAAATTCTTCCTTATAAAACCCAAAACTGTTATATTTCCTATTCCATGCGAACAGAATATAAACAACCTCCGATTTCAGTTTACTGGATTGCAGCAGCGTAATGGTCCTTAAACGAATTAAATTGCTAAAACTAACCTTTGCATAACACCATTTATCTTCCTTGTCGCTTAGCGAAAAAAACAATTAATAACCGATACGTAAAACCTCTCTTTTCTGTTTAGCCTTCGGAACTATCTTAAGGTATTATTTCAGAGGATGATGTGTATGAATGTAAATGAAGTGTAGCCTAGTACAGTCTGAGGTCGACCGTTCCTGAAATGTGTGATTAATAAAACAACCCGACCTCGAAAATTTAACGGTATCCACGATCTTGTATTCAAATCCGTATAAAGGTATTGCCTTTACTAGGATTTGAACCTGAGAACCCTCGACATCAGCTGATTTGCGATAACGAGTTTATCGCTAGACCGATCCGGTGGGTATGATTGAAATAATTGACTGCACCATTTAGTACAAAACCGGCGATATAACTATGATGACAAGCTGAAATATAATAACTACAGCGACAGATAGTAATGTTAATATTAATTACGGATTAATATTGTATATTGTTATTTAATCCATAAATGATTTACATAATGGTATTAGTAATTCAGAAAATTAGAATTAAGAAATGTGTTCGTTTTTGAAATAAGACCCCAGTATTCTTTTTCTAATACCGCATTAAGTTATTCAACTTCTTCCAGGGATAAATTCATTGTTTTTCATTAAGAAAACAAAATTGACCAAATTTATTCCATATTTTAATTTATTTTAATTAAATTGGATACTAGTCTCTTTACAAGTATTTAATATTGTTATGTCATATAATTAAAAAAAAAAAAAAACTAATAAAACTTGATATGTGTTATAATTGTAGTACATTCATCCGGAGGTCCCGGGTTCGAATCCCGGTCAGGCATGGCTTTTTACACACACGCTACAATTCATTCATCTCATTCTCTGAAGGATGAAAAAAAAACAAAAATGGGAGTTTATGTTTCTATTTTTATTTTTTGTAGGAATGCCTTTCCTTATAAAAGCTTCCCTTTCTGCGAAACGAGATTTACCGCAAATAATGAATATTTGTTATTAGCAGCTATTTTTAAATGCGATTTTATGTTCTTTTCTTGTTGCTAAATTGAAAGAAACATTTATGCGTAACGATTCTTTCACATTTTCTTCATCAATCGAAAATTTTTTAATCGTTTTCAACTGTACTTTAATGATACTTCTGTACTCTAAGGACGTTCAATCTTAACACTGAAGGAAAGGTATCCTAATCATAATTTAAAATAAATTATATTCAACCGAAAAGTTTAATTTTTGAAACTTAAACCGTTTTATATATGATTTCGCCTATGAAAACTGTACTTAAGTGATTAATATCAAGTACGAGAAGAAAATAGTTGTTACTTTAATCGTAATAAATTAATAACCGGTAATGAATTTTAATGTTGCTGGTTTTCGGGTAAAAAATTCGTACGAAAACTAATATATTACCAGAAAACTGAGAAAATTTGGATGTAAAATAAGAAATGGGTGTTTTAAATATACATAAAAAGACAGCACCAAAATGTGTTTAGATATAATAGCATTATAAGGTGTTTTTATTGCATTACTAAATTCCTTAATGTTATGAGTGAAGAACTAGCTAATAAATGACTAAATTAAATTTGAGGGCATTAAATTAGCAATGCGTTAGGCAGTAATGAAAGAAACAGAATTTTATAGTAGCAGTTCAACATTAAAGTTCCATATTTCTCTGTCTTCCTTACTAATTTAAGTACTTTTTTTTAGAATGCAAATTAATCTACTGTAATTTCTGTATTCAGCATAACAAGCTCTATTTAGCTAATATGTTTTAAATTTTACTTTACATAAATCATTGTACGTAACGATAATTTATGTAATATTATGTTAAATACCTTACTTTTAATATTTTGTGTTATGAGTACGTATGTTATTAAAAGAAAATGTTGTTTCTTAGTAGACATTAAAGAATTTTAATAATTTTACACGTTTTGGGATATATAAATCTAAGATAATTCATACTAAATGCAATTTACTTTTTAATCGCAATCGTTTGACCGGTTTGATGCAATTTTCAACTTTCTGTTTACTTCTGATTAAACGTCTACCTGATGCCCTGTAGCAGTTGTCGATTTAAATGAATTATTTTTATTTTTTTAGCGTGTGAACGAATTGTATGTCTGACCGGGTCTCGAACCCAGAACCTCCGAACGAAAGACAGAGATGCCACTTGTACGCCACGGAGATCGACAAGCTGCATGTTAAATTTCTTCTTTTTTTTTTTATGCATTACTAAGGAAATGAAATACAAAATACTTTATGCAGTTCCTGTTTCATTTTATTTATTTTAAGTTATAGTTCGAAATGTTTGATTACAACCCTCAGTAATTAACGAAAAAGAAGAGAATTATATTTATTAAAAAAAGTTGTTAATTTATATTTAAAAAAACTACTTAATTTTATGTTACAAAATAGTCTATTTTACTAATGCGGCGATTTAAGTGCTTTAAATTTAGTAGTTTACAGTTAGTAAATTTTTTTTTTTAAAGTTGTTTATTTTTATTTTATTGGTTGTTGGTATATTTTACTTTATCTGAACATAGGATTTCGGGTTATATTCAGTTTCGTAGAGGGTCCTGATAAGGTTGGATTTATTGATGCGCCCGCATTGAAATTATTTTATAAGGAATTTCCTTTCTTTTTTTTTCGTTATTATCTCATTATTTTTTGTTCTTGTTAAGGGTTTAATAACTTACGTAGTTACTAGGTTACTAGGAAAGCTGGTAAAAACATAGTAAAAGCATTAGAAATTACTACTAGGTAGTAGGTTTTGGACCTGGGACAGTCGAGCGTTTATTTTACGTGTGAAAATTTGAAAAAACTATTTGTTGTTGACGTCTAGATAAATTTGGAGTGAAATATCGGTCAGAAAAAAACAATAGTATTGTTATTCGTATTAGATTGTTGCGCAGAAGAAACATTCGAATTAATTGTTCCTGCACTATTTGGCGTATCTACAGATTTTAGCAAGTTTTGCACGAATTGCAGTGTACGCATTCTAAATGTAAACTTTTGATCAGAATTTTATTTCCGAACTGAAGGCAGAACAGATTTAAAAAAGGAATCTTCTTGTTGCTTTGGTTGATGAGCATCCATAAAACCGATCGACTTATCTTCAACATAATTAATTTTACTATCACAAGTTGTTGGAGCAACTTGCTGATCTACAATTCTCTTGACATCATTTTCACAATTGTCACGCTCCTTATCAATACTACTATTATTTTCCTGTTCTGAATTTTCTGGAAAACCTCTGTCGGTATTTCGCAATTCCACGGGCTTTTCTAAAAAACGTAGCTGTTCTTCATATATATATATATATATATATACTTCCTATGTTTTTTGCCTCAGAGCCCGACCTACCAGCTACTTTAAAATAATCTACTTTATTTTTACAGTTTCGAATAGTCATCTCTGATACTTCTTTATTTCTTCCCGGCATCTTGTTCCGTAAAAAAAATAATAACATTTGTGAGTTGTTCGATCTTAAGATCAAATAAATTAAAATATGAGAAAAAATATTAACAACAGGTTTTCAGGTGTCTTGGTAACGGATGCAGTTTAAAGGATTTGTACTATAACCTCAGAATTTGACGTTCAACGGTAGGTGAAATTGTAAGAACTGTGTGCAGATCAATGTGGGATGTGACAAAACCAAAATGTATTCTTGTTCCTAATGAAACGGATCGGAATAATATAGCGGAGGGTTTTAGAAATCGAGCTAATTTTCCAAACTCTGTGAGAGCTGTAGGCGGAAAACACATTCGAATTATAAAACCGACTGCAAGTGGATTTTCATATACGAACTACAAACATTATTTTTCTATTGTACTATTAGCAGTACCCGATCCAAATTGCAGTTTTATCTACGTCGACATTGGGTCTTTTGGAAAAGACTCGGATTCTACGATTTTTAGTAGCTCTTCATTATATAGAAAGATGGAGACTAACTCGCTAACGCTTCCTAGACCAAAACAAGTAACTTTACTTTACCTTTTGCGTTTTTAATGGGAGATGAAGCATTCGGGCTATAACCTAACGTTTTCGCTCTTACTCTGGCAAGCAATTACTGATACCGAAAAGTTTTGACTATAGGTTGTCAAGGGCTAGGCGTTATGTGGAATGTAACTTTGAAATTCTTAGCGGCAAGTGACGTACATTTGACAGGCCGATCGATGTAAATGTGGATTTTGCTGTTGATATTGTAAAGTGTTGTGTTTTGAAAAACTTTGTCCGCAAACGCGACGATTATAATTTTGACGATACCCTAACCATTGTGGGATTAGATTTTGATTTAGATGATTATATAAACGTAAATAGATCTATTAATCGCTACCGAGATGCACTCGAAAATCATTTTGTAAGTGAGGCTGGACAATTGTCTTGGCGATATAACAGAATCAAAAATTAAAAACTATGTTAAAAAATTTGAATTCTTACCTAGTATTTTTTTGGCCTCCGTTTAATTGTCTATTGTTTAAAATAAAGATGAAGCGATTGCAATGCAAGCTGCGTTTTTAAAAATTTTTATTTCAGTAATCTTCCCAAGAAGAATCCCACAAAATAACCTTTTTTCCACTTCACTAATCAGAAGTTCGGGGAGTATCATTTTACTTTTCTTTACTATTATTATAAAAATAAAAATACTTGTACAAACATAGGTATGTTATTATTAACAGCTGTTGAAAACACACTCCTGTGTTTGCTCGTATTGGTACAAACAGAACGCAGCAACGCACGTAGACAAGTTTCAACGTGTGTCTAGTATGATACGGACATTCATCTTTAATATTTATTTTGAGCGCTCACCATGGACTATTCTGGTAATCCGCATAAGCGCATAAGCTAAAAATTGGCGTATAAGGTAACAACCTCTGGAAACAATTCGTGAGTATATCGATCCTTTGTAGACTCATCCCATCGCGCCTGCCACGCAATAAATCCCTGGTCCTCTATTTCACGCAAAAATTCCGACGTCAGAAGACCAGCTTTCTTGGCAATTCATTGAATAAGGGATTACAACTGGATATTTTTTCAGGAGTGTACTGCTTTACGGAAGTAAAACCTAAAGGACTGGAGAACGATAGGTACTTCTGAAATGTTGAAAGTCGCGTTGAATTATCAGATAGGCCTGTGAAGTGAAGACGTTTATGGAAAAAATTAATGATAATGTTTCACTACGTATCAATCAAAATAAATGAAGATTTATTTAGAGAATCAGAATGGCTTACAAAAAGTAAAATCATGTAAAGGTACAAAATGAATCGGTTGGTTATGGATTAAGCATTCGGGTTAAATTAGTTTTGGTAAAACGGTTAGATTGAGGTATACACGTTTTGCGAGAATATAATGAATAAAATACATAAGACAAATGAAGATGAAGGATGTAGCAAATACTGTACTTATAAATTAAAACATTGACTCGAAAAAAAAAACGGAACGGAGCCCAGAATCGATCCAGTCAAATTGTTGGTAAAAATATATTTTAATCCTTAAAATTTATTATGTTATTTACTAACGTCTTTTTTGGTATCTCTCTAAGTTTACTATTAAATTTAATCGGCAGATCTTTCTCTCTTTTTTTCACTATACTGTTTAATAATATCTGTCTTTAAATTTTCTGTTTATAAAAATTTATGATTTTAACGTATAAGAAAATTTGTATGAGTTTAATGGGGCGATTTATTTATTTTTAACTTTTTTTTTAGAATGAAGCGATAAGAAAAATTTGTAATAAAATGGTAAAAAAAAACCGGGTCGTTTCAGAAATCACTACAATTATGGGTATAATTAAAACTAAAAAAGAAATTATTTAGTTAACAGAAAAAAGTAAAATTTATCTGCAATCATTCAGTAATATAGTTACTGATGGCAGTGTAATAAAAAATTAAAATTCAGTAATTGATCACATGTTACAGTAGTTTAACTTAAACCGCTATTAAGTTTGAATTAAAAAAATTTAATTTAAAGTAAAGAAAATACTGAACAAGGATTTTAAAAGCTGGAAGGGATTTACGCTCTTCGGAAATTTTTATGAGTAGTAAATCAGTAAAAATAAATAAAACTGTATACTGTACGATACACGACCTAGGAGAAACAGACAGGCGACATAAAAAATTGAATATTAAGAAAAATTTTTTGTATTGTATTAACTCAAAATGTGTTGATTTAAGTTGATGAAAATAGTTCTATGTTAAGAATCAGAACGCAAATATTATTTCTCGAATGATTTTATCAAATGTAAATCCTACTTTACGTTTTTAATTAATTTCCGACGGATAATCTGTTTAGATAACGGTCTAAATGTTAGCTATTTTATATTCGTACCCTGATGATTTTTATTACCCTAATTCCGCTGCTCCTCAAGCCGTATTAATTTGTCGGGTGTTTGCACCCCACTTATAACCAAACAATTAAATTAACGGTTCATTTTTAATAGATAAAACCAAGCTGTAACGAACCCTTCGAACGGCAACTTTATTAAAAGTTTAACATATTTTTCTGGGAAAACCGTTTAATTTTTTATTTCATATAAATCTTGCTGACTTGTCCGTAACCAATTTATAAACAATCGAATGGTTTTGCGCACCTCTGAAAATTTGAACTTGTATTGCAGATTACTTAGTTAAACACCCGACTTACTATCACTGGGAATGAATATAGGTTGTAATTATGGAAATAGAAAGCACTGAACCTACTGGAAAGTACCTGCGATGCTAATACAAATGTTCAACGGATTGTGTAGTACAAATACTAATTAAATTTATCATTCGCCTTCAAGCGGTTAAATTCGGATGTAAGCAACAACTCGTGTAATTAAATTTTAGTTCGATCATCGCTATTCAATTCTTATTACTTAACTTTTAATGTAAATTCTCGGCCTAGTAGATTAAATACAATATTAAAATTTTTGTTATTATATGGTTCCTAACGACAATGAAGCGATCTACATCTGAAACATCAGTTTCGGTAATTAATTATACTTTGAATAAATGAAATAATGTTTATTTAATAATTTAAAAAAAATGTAATATAAGCTATCAAAAAGAAACGCGCCCTTAAGAACACTAGAGGAGCATTTAATTCGTTAAAGAGTCATCAGTAAATACTGGAGAAAGATAAAATTAAATATTTTTAAAAGATAATCAAAAATAAAATATATTATTCAAATAAATATCATTTTTTACCGATTAACACATTTTAGTTTCATTGTAAACCTGTGTAAAATCGTTTTCTTGCATAAATCAAGCACCTAATTTTAGATAAATATGTTTGCGTGAATTACGATAACAAATACGGTACACGATTATAATAAAATTAAAAAGAAATAAAACAAGAATCAATATCTACTTATTTTGTTTTTTTTATGTTCTTATTACTCGGTTAAATTTCATAGCACAAGGATTACCTTCCCTAAAAGTAATTAAAATTAATTTTAGTACCTTTAAATATATTTAAATTTGTAAAGCTATACAAAACTTCTCGATACATAAGCAAAACAAGCAAGTGTAACACGTATATATGAAAAAAGGAGCTCGCTAAATGAATTGTAACTCACAAAATTTTCAGCTTACAACTAAAAAAAAAAAAACCCAAATTAAAACTCTCAATTATTTTCTAAATTCGTCTAATCTCGGTATTACAAGATACTATCTTCTCTCTCTTTATTTGTTTAGCCTCCGGAACTACCGTAAGGTATTACTTCAGAGGATGAATGAGATGATGTTTATAAATGCTAATGAAGTGTAGTCTTGTACAATCTCAGGTCGACCACTCCTAAGAAGTGTGGTTAATTGAAACCCAACCACCAAAGAACACCGGTATCCACGATCTAGTATTTACTAGGATTTGAACCTTAGAACTCTCAACTTCGAAATCAGCTGATCTGCGATGTCGCGTTAACCACTAGACCAACCCGGTGGGTTACAAAATACTATCTTACGTCATCGCGGCTTCACCCGCAGTGTTTGCATACAAAAATAAAAAAACTGGAAGTAGGTTTTAATAATTGCATGCGGGAGTTTGCTCTTAGAATTATCGCTATTCAAAACTTACTGGATAAAATATATTAACTCGGATGAATAACAAGTTTTTGTTAGGGAAATATATGAATAAGACGTCTTTCTCTTTAATTTTATTATCAATCTGATTGGTTTTAACGTATATTTCGATAATAATACAATTAATATAATAATTTCCTGAATTAGACGATATTGACAACGATAGTCGATATAGGTGATGACATTAAATTTACTGAATGAAGATCGTTATTCATTTATTTATTTTTTGGTGATTTTGAGGACATAGTACACCACTTTAGCCAGTTTTGGTTTGTCTTTTCTTTTCATTTTTCTTCTTGATTTTTTCCCAGTATTTTTCCATCCTTTCAAATCTAGCTCTCCTGAGTTCATCTGAACAAACCACTTGTGATGTTTTTTTTATTCTAACTTCAAACCATGTATGGTTCATATCTTTTTTAATTATCTTCCATATCTTTTTTAATTTCAGTGATCCATGATGGTGTTCTTTTCATCTGCCGTGTTTTTTTTCTATTATTCTTCTTATTAATCTATTAGGTTTGGTTCTAATCAAATGTCCAAAAAAGGATATTCTCTCTTCCTGAAATAATCTACTGCTGGATCTATTTCTTTGTAAACTTCTTTATTTGGTAAAAGTCTCCATTCTCCATTCACTGTTTGGTGTTTTTTATTTATGCA
>JAAAKQ030019149.1:0-17871 GCA_010016005.3 Zanna intricata
ATCCATATAAAAATTTTTATCTTTACTAGGACTTGAACCTTAGAACTCTCGACTTCGAAATCAGCTGATTTGCGATGGAATATAATATCTATGACAAATTTTCATCTTGAAACTTTTTAACAAATGAATCATTAGGAAATAGTTTTCAATTTGAATCACTATGGTAAAGTAAATTGTATTATATTATATGCTTGCAAGTGAATGATTGTCATCAATTTGACACGAGACCTAGATAAGCACTAAAAATGGCGCAGCCAATCATAAGTATAACAAACATCTCCTGCCAGGCTTACTAAGGAACTTGAACAATAAAATTATTTCCTGTCACCTTCTTCCCTGAATCTAACTGTTGCATATCAGAGATCGTTTTCTATATATCTCTATATGTTTATGGGAAGGGTTTTTTATGAGGAGACATTTCAGAAAAAATGTAGAAAAAAAATAGCAAGAAAGCCCCTTAAGTCCATTACTGTTTGATTTGATCTTGAATCAAATCAATTTTATTAAGAATAAAACAGGAGCTCACAATTATTAGCTTCAAAAATTTCTCCATAAATTTTTAAATTATAGTGTCTTTGTAATCTAAAATTGAGTTGTTAACAATTATTAATATTATTTTAAACTTCATTACATTCTACATATTTTTCAATAAAAATTCTAGAAGTTTTGTTTTTAATATTTTTCTTTTGGTAAGAAGATAGATTAGTAAATAAAAATGATGACTAAAATCGTAAAGGTGATAACAATTTTCAGCTTTTATGATTGGCAAAGGATTATTTTAAATTCTTGGCAAATGCCGGGAAAATTCAACACCATCGTTCTCAGCTTTTTCTCAATTTTTATTTTATTCATCTCAAATAAATCTAAAAATCTGAATTGTCGTTAGTTTAGCTTCTTTAATTTTAATATTTGTCAAAAATAAAATCGATTGAGTAAAGTTTGCTATGATGGGTTTCTTTTTACTAGTTTATTACTTAGATATTACGATAATTATTTTTATTTTCTCAGTACAATACATTGTTTTACATACTTAGAGCGATAAAGAAGAGACTCTTTACGCTATTTAAAAACAGTACAAAATAAGCAGTAGTTAATCGTAAGATGTTCTTTAGTGGTTGTGTAGTTCAGTGCTGCACTCTGCAGTTAATTATTGTTTCTATCAACTCATGCGCTCTGACGTACCGGCTGGAAAGTTAGCGCGCGCTTGTCAGTTGCCCGATGGTACGTCCTGTGGTCAGGTGGTGGTAGTGTTCGGTTTGTATTGTGTCTGAATGCCGGCATGAAAATGTAAAATTCACGTTTATCGACAATATTTATGTGCGTTTACATGTTAGTTCGCGGTGTGATGAAGTGTGTTGTTACCCGCGTTGTCAATATAGTGTATAACGATGCCATTTGTTCAACGAGTGGTTCAACCTATACACGTGAGTCGGGTAATCCTTCACGACGACGAAGGTAAACCGCGAATTAAGGATGGTGAACTAGAAGCCGTAACTAATTACACTCTAAGCAGTGCTCTTCGACAACTGGCATCTGTAGTTGTTTTAGCCGATGAAATTTTTAAAGAATTAAATAAACAATTACAGGATGTCACCGAACGAACGAAAAATCTTCGGGTACGAATTGAAACTATCGATGAAAAGGTTGCTTCATTCGATCCAAAAACCGTTACAGTCCGTAAGTACTTTTTTTTACAGATCAACGATTTTAAATAATTAGCATTTTATCATAAAAAGTATTCTAATTGTGTTTCGTTTTCATTAATTGTATATTTTGAGAAGGGTAATTTTTAAGTTTACTTATGTATCTGAGTGACCCGCAATAACGTAGCTTGTGTGCAGTTTTTTTGAAAGTTAGGTTAAACTATATATATGTTTTTATTTTGTTTGTTTTTTTTTTTAGATATCCGTTCATTACAAATCTCCTACTTATATCCTGGTCATCAAAGATGTAGTGTCTTTAATTATAATTAATTACCGACAGTATGTGAATAACGTACATCATTTTTTTTATTTATAATCATATGGTAAAATTATGAAGTAAGTTAAAGAAAAGTAATTTTAAAATGCCTTATCCGTGGGTTACCTTAATTTACTTTTGGTAAAATATTGGCTGTTAGCATTTCTTATAAAAAAAAGTATAGTTTTATCTTTTTGATTTATGAAAACGATAAAGCGATAGAAATATTACTGCCAATTATCATTTGATTTTAAAGCTTTGGTTTGTGTATTGCGTAATATTCAATTAAGTAGAAGTGAAAAATGAAGCATTAAATTTTACTTAGTTAATCACGATTAATTAATTTATTTTGTTTGATTTTTAATATTTATTTCCCAAACATGTTTCATATTAACTAAGAATAATTTTGTAGACTGGTTTAGAAACTCGTTTACGTTCTACCCTTTAAGTAATTTGTTTGGTCAAGTATCCGTTCATTAGCAAAATTAGGACATATGTCTGTCTGTGTGTTTGTGCGTGTGTGTAAATGTGTTTTAAATTATTTACAAAAAAGATTAGGTTTATTTATATAAATAAAATATTTTGTATATCTTCCCAAGTTTGCTTTAATGGTATGTTTTTTTTTCGGTTTGATCTTCTCTTATTGGCTACCATGTGTATTACTTCTACAATTTAGGGATATTTTAAAAATTTATGTATTTTATTTTTGGAAAATCTTTAGTTTTCTAATTTATTTTTTTAGCGATGTTATTTAATATTTAATTATTATATATATATATATATATTATATTATATATATAATATATATATTGTGTGTGTGTGCGCTCGCACAATTGAAATAAAATAATGAAAATATGTGTACGTTGAAGTATGTGTGTGTTCGATAATTTATACCATTCGTAAACAAGTTCTTTTATTTTCTCGCGTGCGTTTTCACAATAGTGTAAAATTACTTACGTTTATGATAAATACGTATTAACGTGTACGTGGTAAAGAATATTGAAAATAATTACTTAATATTTTATCGCTCATTTTAAAATACTATACTCCATATTATGCAACTGTTGTGTCACATTTATCACAAACTCAGTTTGTAATTATTCTTTTATGTTGCGAAAATTATTTGAATTTTGTATATGTCGTTACTGCAGAAGAAATTTTAACAAAATGTTTAACTAAACTTTGGTTTTTTTATGTGTTTAATAATTAAATAGGATATCATGACGTTTTTGTACTTATTTCGTAGAATATCTTAGGCTTAAGATAACAAAATGGACTGATAGGTGACCCGTACAGATAAAAAAAATTTGTCATAGATGTTAGTATGTTTCACAATTTTTTTTTATCATTTGTTTCGGAAATATTTATTACCTCAGGATTTCTCCTTCCGGGTAATAATAATAACTATTGTTCTCGGAAGAACATTGAATGATTTAGTTAATAATAGAAAACAAACATGAGAGAAAAAAAAATGTTTTTATGTAAATGTTACGAGAAGTGTGAATTTGGCATCGCGTTTTGTCAGTTACCATTTCTTGTTATAATTCATAGATCGTAGTATGGAGTTGAGTAGATTACAGATTTCTCGTGTTACTTGCATGCGAACTTGGAAACTTAGTAAGCGCTTTATCCAATATTTATTTAATAAGGTAGACTTTTTATTACAGTTAATGCAATTTATAAAATTATACTTTGATTTAACTACATTTATTTTTTTGTATTTTTTTCTTAACCTCTGGAAACATTGTTAGGTATACTTTCAGAGGATGAGATGATTGATTTGTTACGTGTGTGAAAATGCCATGCCTGTCCGGGACTCGAACCCGGGATCTCCGGATGAAAGGCCGTAATGCTACCACTCGCGCCACAGATGCCGGCAACTACATTTATTAACCTCTCTATTTCTGTTTTGCCCCCGGAATTACCGTAATCTATTACTTCAGAGGATTAATGAGGATGATATGTATGAATGTGAATGTCGGCCTTGTATAATGTCGGTCGGCCTTGTATAATCTCAGGCCGACCACTCTGAGAAAGTGTGGTTAATTGAAACCCAACCACCAAATAACACCGGTATCCATGATCTAGTATTCAAATCCATATAAAAGTAACTAACTATCTTTATTAGGATTTGAACCTTATAACTCCCGACTTCGAAATCGGCTGATTTGCAATGTCGCGTTAACCACTAGACCAGCTCGGTCGGCTACATTTATTAAGCTGCAATTTTTTTTTTGACGCGGGCGCGCGCGTGCGTGTTTGTATATATATATATATATATATATATATATATATATTATATATTTTACGATACTTTTTAATGGTCGTCACATATATTTACATTTAATTTTTCAGTTTTTAAAAAAGGATTTTCATTATGAATGTTCATGGCATTGTAACATTTTAACTGGTCCTGTTTCCATAAATAAGGTGTCGTACTTGACTTAATTCTTATTACTCTGAATGGCGAAGGATAACTGCCAATTTAAACGAAAAATTATTACTATATTTGTTAATAATGCATTCTACAGATAAATTAAATAAATATATAAGCACACAAGAGTAAAGATAGCGAATGTTTAAAATTAAAGATACGATTTCACTTCTAAAAATATTTATATATAATTTATGCGACAAAATCAGTGGTTTTTATCTTGTTTTACTTGAAAGGTCAAATACCCGTAAAGGGTCCAAACTTCTTTCGTCAGCAGTTTCTTAATAATTTATGGTATATATATTTTTTTAATGTTTGAATTTACAATAAATTTTAGCCGAAAAAACATTTTTTTTTTGGTTTTTCGTAAAGTTTGTAAAAAATAATGTGTAAAAGATTTAATTTTAAGAAAATTAGTATATTTAAACTAAATGAAAAGTAAGAACAAGTTTAACAGCTTCAAATTTTATTTTAAAATATAACCACTCCAAATTATGGGAGAAATTGTCGATTAAAATTAAGTATTACTAATATTTAACGAACTATAAATTTTAGTTGATTACTTTTTAGTCTGATCTACTATTTATATTGATCTCTTTGTTAATTTATACAAAACGTAATGTAATTTTCAAATAATAATTATCCTTATTAATACGATTGTTCTTAACAAGTATAAATTTATCCAATTCGTTTGATTAACTCTGTAATTTTTTTTTCGTCGTAGTTTATTAATATTACCCTTGTAATAAAACTTATTGTGACCTTTATAATGCAGTTGAACAAATTGCAGTCATAAAAATACAAGTCAATAGATGTAATACTTGCATAAATGATGTCAATAAAGGCCTTTAAACGATACCGATAAATATGTATATATTCTTTATTAAAAAGAAATAATAAGTATTTAATTTTTTTGTATCTTCTTTTAATTTAATTTGTGTTGTTTATTAATAATAATAATAATATTAATAAGCTTTTCGGTCTTTCATCCCGAGCAAAGCTGTCGATGCCCGTAATCTCAAAAAAATAATATTTTATTTGTTTATTAGCAATTCAACTTTTTTTTTCTTTATAATTTTAGTTTTCTCGGGAGTAACAATTCTAGAACGTACTTTTCTTAAGTTCAAATGTCATATAAAACCTTTAACGTTTTGACCCAGAAATTATAGTATAGCATAATTTTTCCTTGAAAAAGAAATTAGTGCGAAACTATTTACACTCAAAAGTTAAGTGTTTTCGGATCCATATTTAAACGAGATTTTTACCTGCATAATACTTTTCTAAAGTGTATTCTTTTTTTCATGCGGTAGACTTTTGTATATTTTATTTATTATTTTTGCAGTTATTTTTTGAAGTGTGTAAACGTTATCCTACCTATTCGCGGTGCCCCTCTTAAGCCGAGTAATTCGGTGAAAGATTGGGTACCCAGTTCCATCGGGAAACTTCAGTCGGTGAGCAGACAGGATTTAGACGTCAGTGGAATTCAACGGGAAACCACCACTGATAATTTTCCTTGGATAACCCTTATAGCTTTGCTTTGGGATCACGATGCTCAGGATTGAGTAGAACGATTAATAAGAATAAATAAATAAAGAAGGATAAATAAACGATTATAAAAAGTTTTCCGTTGTGTTTGTTTTTTTTACATGCTATTTTATTGTTAGATTATTTGTTGACCATATCAGCATAAAGATTTACTTGGCAATGAAGTGATCAAATTCAGCTGCAAAATTTGAATTCTAAACATTTGATAGAAGTTGAAGTCGCTACCGTTCGTCATGTATTTAGTTTTAGTGTAATTCTTATTTATACCATACAGTATTTACGTTTAGAATTTGATTTTTTATTTCACCTGTTTGAATTCTTTTTAAGTAGTTGAATCTTTTCTATATAGGCCTTTCACATTTTTTATTTGGTGGTGGATTTTTATTTTATATTTTTACTTTCACCGCTTGGTATGATTATATATATTTAAAAAAAATATCAAATAAAAAAAAAAAAAAAAAATCATTTTTTAGTAAGAAAATAAAATGATACATGATAATGGGGAATGTGTGTCATAATAGTACGTTTTAAAACTAGGTATGTAAATGAGGCTTGCTAACGGGTTTGGGTTTTCATTTTAGAACTACTGGCAGGAAGGTAGCAGCGGGGGGTTCGAGAGGAGAACAGAGCCGGTATCCAATCTACCCTTAAACCATATAGGTCTGCTTACTTATAAACCTACCGCACTATTCGTTCTCCCTATCATACAACCTTTTACGATGAGTCGTTTTTACGACTGGTTTTTTTTAACGGTCTGCAAGACATAATCTAAAAACCTTTTTTGACTGCTACCTACTTTAGTACTACTTCTCTATAAATGAATCAATACTTTTCAATCTCATTTTTTTTCTTCTTGATTTAATGGTACAAACCAAAATAGTGATTTTTCAATCTGTACTACATTCGTTTACGTAAACGGCAAAAACTTTTTTTTTATTTCTTTACTTCTCAAAAATAAAGAACGAATTTTTTATAGTTTTAAACAGCTTTGAATTAAAGTATAATTTACAATAAAAAAAAAAAAATGCTGTTTATTATATATGTTTTTTTTTTGTATATAATAATATACGGTAAATTCTATCCGACCGTTGTCGGTAAACTTCAAAAGAGTTCTTTTAGAATATTATACAGCATAATGTAAACGCTTCTATGACAATTTATATAACATTCCAGTAGGTAAGACATTCGTGATCAATGTAGTAATCATCGGTAACGGTCCTTCCCGGCTCATTTATATCCAATCATATCAGTCGATAATTGAAATTACTGTTTATCATTCATTCAAAGATTTTAAAATCACATACCGTAATTCTTTTGTTAACAAAACATTATCGTCTTTTTTTTTTCATTTTACAAACATAACTTCTAGCTTGGAGACGGATACATGGTTTTGTCTTCAAATTAATGCATTCTATGTTCGCAATATCTGCATTCTGCTTAATAATTTTGGTTTATTTCCCCCTAAATGATGAATATAATATTTGAAATTTAGTTTTAAAATGATTTTACTACATACTGTCAAATTTATGTTGTAAATAGTTCCGCTTTCATCGTAGTATTATGTAATTAAATTCATTAAACCTTTTTTACTTAAAACTAATATAACTTATCAGTTAACTTCGTCCACTGTATATTATTTTTGTCACTTTGTAGAAATATATTTTTTTTATTTCTCGGTTGATATTAATTATTATTAGCTATAATGGTATTATTCCCGAACCACTTTAAAATAAGTCTATAAAATTTTATTTCATTATTTATAAAGAGAAAAAAAGTTGTAAAACTTTACTAAAAGTTCCTTGTTTTGATTAATTTTCATTCTAATTCGACTTTACACCAATATAAAAAATTACCCAATTAACTAACAGTGTAGTAACTAATCTTTTCCCAATTTTTTTTCTTGCCCGACTTCGGCTTTTTTTTTAACAATGATATTACAGTTTGTCAGCCATTTGTTTTTTAAAAATAATTATTATATTTATGATTACTTAATTGCAATATAAGCAATTTCTTATTTAGCTTATCATAATTAACATGCCAGTTTATCGTTTCGATTTAAAAAAACAATTCCTGACAAAAATATTTATTACTTAGGAAATGACAGGTAACTGCAAATATGTTGGGCCAAATACATTATGTAATATTACTAGATTGGACAAGGAAACGAAGGAAAAGTTTTTTTTTTTTTTATTTCAAAAGAGCTTAAAGTTGTGCAAGGCTAAAAACTAATCAAAAAGAGTATTTTTATTGTACTTTTTAAAAGAATTTTTCAGTAATGAATGAATTTCTTTATATTAACGAACAAAAAAGTTAAATATGAAATGAAATAAAACTATTCTTGATTTTTTTTTTTGCTATTTTTAAATTCATCTTTAAGATGTATCACGACTTGGTATTGTTAGTTTTTTTTTTTGTTTACTGGTATTATTAATTAATTGTGGTGTAGGTATGTATTTATGAATTTATCTCTGTTAAAACTGGAGTAACATCACAGTTATATTTTATTCCATAAATATTTTTGCAAACTAAATCCCATTTATTTCGTAATTTATGTTATTTGCTTCTTTTTTTTTTTACATCTTTAACATATTGTTATGTGAAAGATTTGTTGGCTCTATTTTAATTGGTTATTTACAAATTGCTTCCATTATTAGTGGAATGCTTCTATGTTAGCTTCAATCAAGAAAAATTATATTTAAACCTTCATTGTAATTTAAATGTAATTTTACTTGTAAAAATTTAGCATACTATATTTATATACTTTAGTTCAAAAACCAATACTTCATAATTCATTAAATAATTTAAATGCATTTATTTACGTTCACCTAAATAGAACTGTTCTCTCTATTACTAACTTTTCATAATCGTACATTGGATACTTCTACTTCAGTGTTTTATATATTTGTGCATCACTTCGACCGACGATTATATTTTAAGTAATTATAATAAATCGTTAGCTGATTTTCCTATTTTTTATTCACCTTCCGTATTTTACATTCTCAAAAAGAAAAGAGATTTCCTTTCCTTTCTCCCTTTTAATATGAGCCCCTATTAAGTTATCGTATCACCTTTTCATTGTATTTTTTTTTTAGGACCGTTTCAGCTAAATTAAGTAGCTATCACTGAATACATGAATAATATTTGTGAAGTAACGTTTTCATAAAACTACAAGTATTATGGGGTTTGTTTATTTTTTTAAAATTCGATTTAAAAAACCCGTATGCTATATTTTTTTAATAAAGATCATTAGAGTTTTCATTTTAACATAATTGTTTAGTGTTCGTAGTTGTATTGTTGCGGGATCTGTGGGCTAATCATTTCTCTTACTTGTATTATGTACGGTAAGGAAAAAAAAATTCCTTTTTCCTTAGTTAAATCCTCTCATAACCTTTTAATGTTTAAACTCGTTACTAGAGGGGAAAATATTCGTATATAGTGGCGTGTAATTTTATTTTTCTTTCATCAAAATAATCCTTAGTTACATACATTTACTTTAATCTGATTACAGCATAAAATAATTTTTTTTTTCAAGTTTTTCCCAAAAATTTGAATTATTTTTAATTTATAAAGAAGTAAAAATAAAGTATTTTTACGCAAATCGTAATTAATACAATCGTTGTGATATAAAACGAAACGTCTGTGTGCGTGTGCGCGCGCGCGCTCGTGAAATTAGTAAACAGAAGAACTAAGAGAGCTAAAATGTTACGTATTTATCTAAAACCTACATGCTCAGATACGTAATAAAAATAATAATAAATAGATTAAACAATTTTGTTGTATATATACAAATAAACAAAATCGATCAAACTATGTATTCATGAAGTTTTTTTCTTTATCTGTTTAGCCTCCGGAACTACCGTAAGGTATTACCTTCAGAGGATGATGTGTATGAATGTGAATGAAATGTGGTTAATTAAAACTCAATCACCAAAGAACACCGGTATCCCGATCTAGTATTCAAATCCGTATAAAAATTTTTATCTTTACTAGGACTTGAACCTTAGAACTGTCGACTTCGAAATCAGCTGATTTGCGAAGTCGCGTTAACCACTAGACCAACCCGGTAGGTTGTATTCATGAAGTTAGTAGCTTTTTTCTTAACGTAAGTTTTTTGTGCCAGTTCCATTGTGATTTTATTTACTGCTTAATTTTTAAATAATTTTGTTGTAATATAACGTTTGAAGTAAAAGTATTATTTTAAAAAAATAGATAATAATAATACTTTTATTTTTTATATAAAAAATATAATAAAAATGTTCATGAGTTGGGGGGAAAGAGTGATATATTAACTGAAGTGGGAGTTATATTTTCATTACATTGTAATGAAAAGTAAATAAAATTTAAACGATCCTACTTTGCATAAACTTTGTCTTTCATTTCAAATTTAAGTAAATAAAAAAAATCACTCTTTTATACAGTTTTTAAATTGAATATATATATATTTCCATTTTTTAACGATTCTTCAGAATAATTAAAAGACCAAACTGACTGAATTAATAGGGCTAAGATACAGAGTAAAATAAATTTTTGAAATATTTATAATCAAGAACAATTGGTATACTGGGATTCTGTAATAGAATGTTAAGCAAAATGAAAGTGATATTTGTAGAGCTGAATTAGTAAGTGAACTTTTATATGGTTGGCATACTGGTATTTCAGAATATAATTATAGTCTCTATAAACAAAAAAAAACTGAAAATTCACTTTCGTCAGTTCCCTAATGAGCTTGGCATAAGACTTTAAAATGAAATGATTATATTATGTACCGTTTTATTACAGTACATAATGAAATAAATTTTGATTTAAAGAAAAAAAAAAAAAATATATATATATATATACACGTAGTGTCATATTCAGTAAATCTAACAGTAAAAGTTAATACATAAATCATATTTAGACGTAGAAATTTAATGGCATTCCAGCAAAGATATTAGATGAGCCCTCTTATCCAGTCTGTATTATATTAAAATTTATTTATATATATAATTTTTGTTCTTCAAAAGGCTCTTTTATGGGTAGGTGTTTATGTTTAGATTAATATAATTCTATTTTCATCTCCTCGACTTTTGTGGTTGTATGACAGCTTTTCAGTCTTTCATCCTCAAAAGCATGTCATTTTTAATTTGTCATACAAAATTCACTTTTCATAAGCAACTATACGCGTATTCGGGCGGTTAGTTTGTAATTACTAAGGTAAATAAATCTGCTTAAACAATCGTATTTAATGTATTGAATAATTTGGATACTTGTGGTTTTATTAAAAATAAAAAAATAATAATAAAATTTATAGATGATAAATATTAATGCTGGAGTGTAACATTCGAATTATTTGAAAATTTATTCAGTTACTTATTTGTACATGTCTTGGTAATTATGATGATTAGGCATTTACTGAAGAACATTATTATTTTTGTCCTGGTGGATTGAATGCCGCTAGATAATTCGTGCAAATAAAACGTGACAAAATCTCTTGACGCTTCTTTATTCAATCCTCACTCTAAAAATTTCTTTTTTTAACTAGTATTAAAATTTGAATGACGTACTCTATTATTATTATTACATTCTCTTATAGATAAAAGCATATAATATGCGGTTGATTTTTAATATTTGACTTATCCAAAGAAAAAAAAATGTAACTGCGTCTAACGTAAGAACAGAATATTATTAACTGTACTTAGAATATAAAGAAATATTATTTTTAACCCCTTTTCCTTTTTTATTTATCTGCTTCTATCCTTAAATTTGAATTGAACATTTTTTTATTTCTCATTCCCAAGAAGCTTTTAGATTTTATTTAGCCTGTGTTATTTATATTAAATGTCTTAATGGTTGCAGGTGACATGACAAGAAAAAATCGCTCCCAAAAAAAAAAATGGCATTATAATTTTTAAAAATAGCAAGCTTTTACTAGGATTTTGTATTGATTAAAGTAAGAATTGAAGTTGTTTCTTACAGTTTACTTTAACTAAATATATCGTTATACTTTTACAGCCAAGCTCACAAAAATGCATGCAATATTTAACCTTTTAAGCAAGTTATTCAATTGATCACAATAGAGACTGACTGAATGGTTGACATCATTATTTTCAGAGAAATCAATTCTGTTTAGTTTAATTTATATTACAGATGCTTTACATCATAGTGATAAAAAAGACAGTGAGGGATGCTATGAAACAACAAATTAATATACTCTTTCCGTCCCCCTTTTATGTAGGGAATTAATGATTTAATTGGGGTTGTAAAAGCCTGTTTTCACAAATTAGTTAAAAGTATTATTATTATAAAATGTTATAACTTTTTAAATATTTTTTAATCCTGAAATATATTTTCCGAAATTTATTAAGTTAAATATAATATTAAATATTACTTTTACGTAGGTTTGGTATGATGTTATGCAACAGTTAAGTAGTGACGGGAAATCATTTCGCTTTTTTTTTTTAATAAACTTGGCATGGTATGCTTGTTATATTTTAGAAAAGCTTTCCATTTTTCGAAATTAACTCTTATCACAGCACATAACATTCATACAACTAAACATATTTTGATGTAATCACTTTACAAAAAGTTTACTTGTATTGCGGATTTTTTAAAAGTAATTTAACTTTATTTGGTGACCGAAATTTAATTCGTATTATATAAATATGTTTGGCGTTTCTACCTCAGATTTTTATGACGTTAATAAAACTTCAAATACTTTTATATATTTGTTACATCGGGCCATATTGGTTGGACAATCTTTTACTAATAATGAGAACATTTATGAGGAGCAATGTTACAACGAAATATGTTTTCTTACCTTTGCCAATCATTTTGAAACATCATACGTACACAAACTTGGGAATGTGATTTTATTTACTTTATATTAATAAAAACTTGAAAAATTGAATAAACGTAGTAGAAAAAAGTTTGACGAGCCAATAAAAAATTCAACCCTTCTATTTACATAATTAATGAACTACTCTATTACATTATGCAAGTACACATATACACAGTTTGATACATTATTGAAAACGAACAATTTAATTAATTCCCCTCTTTTTTAATAACCCTCTTTTCTTACTCTTTTGCTCTTAGTACTCTTACAGTCGACTGATCACATTTATCATTGTAACCCATATTCACACGTTCTGCATTCACGAGATCATTGTCTCCGACAAACCTCCTTATTCGCGGAGGGTGAACCTATTCAAGGTTTGTGTTAGTATAAAGAAACATATACAACTGATGCAGAATTCAAGGAAAATGCTTTTGTGTACTATAGTGTGCATTATGTCTCAGTCATTAGTTGCTACTGATATTACAGCCTACTTTTAGGTAACAGCTGAAAAAAAAAATTGTTACGTTATGATGCATATTTTTAAATTTTTATTTTTTTACTTTTTAACCTTAGCGCGTATTTAAAACTTTCCCTGTTAAATTTATGATTTCAAATTTCGAATATAAAAAAATTATAATAGATTTATACAAGTAATGTAAACTAGGAGAAATTTCTCATTTTTAACTTTAAATTTAAAAAAAAAAAAATTGTTCTCTCAAATTACATGAAAATTATTGTTACAAAGAGGACTTTTCGGAACAAATTATATTGTAACTTTTTTTTCATTAGAGTTGACCAGTAAATGCATTATTACTTCGAAAGATCATATAAATTTCCATGTCACATCGGTAAATTTTTTAAATAAAAAATTATTTATTTTTTTAATAATTGAAAGTATTATCATATTTCATCATGCTATTCAACATTTTTTTTTTTTTGTAATTTATTCTTAGTTATAACCTTCCCGTAAAACTTACGGGAAGTAACCTACTTACAACTTTCTACTTTTAACCTACTTGCAATAAAAGGAAAAAGTTTTCTTTCTTTATTTTTTACAAATGGACTTATTACAGGACTACCCAAAAAGAAGTATAATCTATTTAGGATGTATGTACGTATGTATGTTCCACTGTAGCAGCTCAGCGGCCTAACTGATTTACGTGTATGACCCCTCGTTGGAATCCTTACGTTAGGCGGGAGTGCTTATAGTTTTATAAATATATACGCACACGTTCATACGCATCACTCTGTGAGCTAGATTTGAACGAATGATTCGAATCAATCAAATGAATAATGTTACAAAAATAATAGAATTAAACTTATGTTAAATAAAATATTAAGTAAACCTAAAATATATCTGTTTAATAATAAAGGGCTTTCCGTGGAGACATGTGTGAGGCTAGAGTGATGAGGTGATGCGAGCACCTAATGCGAGGCTAGACCAACCCCCATCATCATCAACCTGCAACAAACGGGTGGCCCCTTGGGTGCTGTTTTGGGAGGTGCTCTTATTGTATCTCTGCAAAGAATCGTCCGATTTTCAAAATTCGAACGGGACATTTGTTAGTAGGCTGAAGGCTAATCTTTGCACGCATCAGATACACTGTCAAACTAATAGAAAACGGTTACTCAGAAAAGTTATATTTTCTTGGAAATTTATATTTTTCTTTGTAATTATCATCCTCTCTTAATTTTTTTGTTCTTTTCTTGGTCTTAACGTTTTCTTTCACTTTATATTTATCATCTTCTCTTAATCTTTTTATTCTTTCTTTGGTTTTAAAATTTTCTTCCTTTTTATATTTATCATCTTTACATTTACAAATGAAATAAGTTTAAATGATGTGCAGCAAAAAATGTTGTGTACATATAATTTAATAGGCGTACGAAGTCGTGCAGTGTTCACATAAGTTTTTTTTTAATTAATTCATAGGTTTTTTTAAATTTGTTGCAGATGGGTCCTTTATTCTGCATTATTTATACTAGCAGTGTAGTAGATCTTGTAAAAATTTCATAAGTAAATAAAAAAGTAAAATAAATAAAATCGATTTAAAAATTATAAAACTAAAACTTTTTCAGTGTTTTTTTTTTAAACTTTGACTTTTTGAAATCGGATTAAGATTAGAAAGATATTAGCATTGTTTTTATTTGACTTTATAAAACTCAAAATTTAACAATTGAAAAAGTAGATTTATTATTTTGTAATTTTAATTGCGTTCTTTATTTTTTTTTTTTTTTTCTATTACTTTTTTTTTTCATAAACCAAGTTATAGTTCATTATTTCCAAAACCTATTAGTTAACTGATATTTTTATCTTGTAATATTTTTTATTGTTTAATATTATTCTTTTATATGTATTCATTAATTACCAGTAGATTTAACATATTTAAGTATAATTTTGTTAATACGTAAATCGTTTATTTATAAATGGTTCTTCTTATATTTTATTGCGTGTGTTATTCCGATTTTTCTTTTTTTTTTTATTATGTAAAGATACTTTCATTATGACAAAAATTTCCGATTACAGTGCCAAATATAGTTTTCATACAGTTTAGAGCTTTACTTTCTATATCCATGTTAAAAACTTTTGAACCTGATATTTTGAACCCTTTTCTACAGTTAAGTATCCAGAAATATGGTTATTCAACTGTATGTAAGACGTACGTAAAAACAACAGTAGAAAACAGAAGTCTACTCAGTTAACACTGAGTTTTGTCATCGAATGTTTTTATTAAAATTATATTTTCTTTTTCATTTGTTGCAAAAAAATTTAGTATCATATTTTCTTTTACTCTTTTACCTATATAAGTGTGCCTGAGCACAGTCGATATCCTTGTACTTTAAATAAATATGTATTGAACCATAATTTTATTGATAATTCAATGGAAAGATTCTTTTATTTTAACAAAAATGATGATCGCATTTTCGTTCGGCAAGGGTTATTATATTGTCAGAAGTTAGTAATTTTAATTCTGTTGTTATTATTACATAACAAAGCGGCGTGAGCCAACATATACCTAACCAGTTATACATGCTTGCTACTTTTTCTTTTTCTTCATTTATTACGTTAATTTGATTTTTTTGTTCTTGTTTTTGATCTCAATGACATTCATTATAAATTATTCAATTAATTTTTTTTTTTTTTTTTTTATATAAAACAACTGTAGCATTTTTTTCTCAATCGCATCAAACTATATAAATGTTCGCCTTGAATTTATTTTGCTTTTTGTTTATCGTATTTATTTAATTAGTATTTAATTGTACGAGTTATTGTTTTTTAATTATCCATAAATAAAATACTATTAACTTGCACTTTTATTACAGTTTAATGCTAATCTTACATTGTAAAAAAAAAAAAAAAAAATTAACTTTAGTTTTTCTTCTGCTTTAAATTGTTTTATTTCCGGAGGTCCCGGGTTCGAATCCCGGTCAGGCATGGCATTTTTCACACACGCTACAATTCGTTCAGCTCATCCTCTGAAGATATAACCTAACGGTAATTCCGGAGGTGAAACAAAAAAAAAAAAAAAAATTGTTTTATTGGAAATTGAAAATCTTATTAATCTTTATTCTGAAAAATATACATTTTTATATTTAATTATTGATTGATTGTGTTTCCGAATTATATTAATTATCATATTTTTATGATTTCTAACTCTTACTTTAATCATATGCCGGTACGTGTTGGAAAAACTTTAAGTCAGGGGCTACAAAAAAGCCAACTCATTGTAATATATTACCACAAGAGCTCACTTCCGATCGTAATCTATCAAAGAGCCTGTAACACAATACTCCCATTCGCTACTGGTGTAGTCTCTAGGCTACTCGACTAGAATGAAGATATTTCTTTTGAATATGAAGCTGTAAGGATACTTTTTTGTGTAATTTTTTTTTGTTGACTTCTTACACATTTAGAAAAAAGAACCATACTCTTTTACAGAATGTATATGAATATTATTCGATATAATTGATATAGCATTATATTATTGAAGTAAGTCTGAAATTAAATTATGAAAAAAAAATATTAAGTGTTCTGATTAATAAAAAAAAGCTGAAGATTTTTTAATTTTTTAACGGTTTGAAGCCCCGTAGAAAAAAATACCAAATTCTTGGGAATCTCGATTAACAACTTGAGTGCCACACTGAAAAATGCAACATTTCCAAGGTTACTATACTTATTTTACTAAAAATATCCACCAGTGGTGCCATTTTTTTTTTTTTCAATTTAAATAAAGGTTTTGTTACCTTATTAATAATTTTTGATACCAATTTTACTTCACAACTTTACTTTTTTAAATATTCAAAAATAAAATTGAGACATCAGTTGTGTCTTATAGCAACCGTGGATAACGAGACACCAATTGATGTCTCAGAATGTTTAACATATTTTAATCGAATAACAATATCTTTTACTTATTAACAACTTATTGTATTTATTTTTAATTCTACTACTCCAGAATTGTTTGAATATTATTTTTATTAATTGCTTTATACTTTTTTTTTAACATAAATTACTAAAAGTCAGACTCTCATCTATAATAAAATCACATTTTATTGATAATTATACTTTGAATTGAGATTTTTAAAGTAAAATTTGAATTTAATATTTTTAAGACTACTGTATATTAAAATCTAACTAATTTTTGTCACTAACAACTAAAATTAATTTCCACACTTATTACACTTCAATTACAACATATTAAATTATTAAAAAACTTTCAATTATGTTTATTTTGCTTTTATTTGGTGATTAAAAAAAGCAAAACATTCTTTCATTTTGAATTTAAAGAAAAACTTCTGTGCTACGTACAACACAAAAATGTACAGAATTTTATCTTTAAAATAATATGTAATTTGATGCAAAAAAAATTAAATAAACAATAATATTGCATCTTATGTGTGACACATTGAGACATCATTTGATGTCTTACAGCAGTCAACCTGTTGAAAATTGTTTTTTCTTCTTCATTCCTTCCTCCTCACTCGCTCTTTCTATATCTCGCTCACACAATATCTCTCTCACTCTCTCTCTCTCTCTCTCTCTCTCTCTCTCTCTCTCTCTCTCCCTCCCCCTCCCCCCTCCCCTCCCTTCCCCCCCCCCTCTCTCTCCTTTTTTCCC